>VZRS01009358.1:1249752-1280517 GCA_013398055.1 Ifrita kowaldi
TTAATGTGGCTTCCTTTAGTCAGTCTCACTGGACATGACTCCTAAGTCATGGAAGTAGAAGAGCGGCTGGTGAGTCCCGCAGCTGCTCTGTGCAGTCTGACGCCACTCACAGGATGAGTAGCAGAATTGAAGGTAACTCAGGGAACAAGAGAGTCATGGATTTGGGTGGAGAAATGGTCTCAGGAACTTGAGAAGAAAGGTTTGGACTTTCTCATCACTGGGACACCTGCATATTAGGTCTTCCAAGAGACAGTCCCAGGGACATTTCAGAAACAGGCTGAATATCTGGATATTTTTGGTGTTGGGGTTTGTTTGTTTGTTTGGGCTTTCTCTTTTTGAGCTGTAATTCCTTCTTCCTTGGCCTCATTTCAGTAAGAATGGAGGCTTTCACCCAGAATATCACCCTGTAGGAAGGACTCTCCTGGATGTAGAAACTGCCACTGCAGACATCCAAGGAACACCTGAGATGAAGGCCTCCCACCAAATGAACACATATTCAAACAAAAGAAGAATGAAATAATTGTCTACACATAAAGTTCAGCCTTTGAGCTCTGCTGCAGCTCTAAATAGACATGGAAGCTAAATATACACTTTTCCATATCTCTCTCTCTCTCTGACACTTCCTGTTCTCTGAGATCTACTCCATCTGCTATGAAACCCTGTGGAGAACAACCTCCACCCCCAGGCTGGAGATGAGATTCAGCTAAATTAGCACTGTGACCTCCCCAGTGGAACAGGGCATGCAGTGTGGGGAGGGCGGTGCTACAAGGCACAAATGCCTTTTTGTTTGGGGATCCAGTACACAGGCAAATAACACAGGCTCTGTAGGGAAATGTGGCAGAAGCCAGGCTGGAATCTGGTCAGCTCTACTAGACTTCCTTCCAGAACATTCTCAGTCCTCCAGGCACCCACCCTTCCTTCTCTTCCAGGATGTGTTTATTTCAAAGCCATTTATCATTTGGGTTTTCTTTGTCCCATCCAATCACAAATACTTCCTAAACAGTACAGAAAATCATCAGATTGCACTTAGTTGGAAAAAAAGAAGGAGGAAGTGAAATTTTGCTGGATTGTCCCCAGACTCACAGCACAGCAATAGCATAAAGCCCTCAGTGATTCCATATCCCTCCTGTCAGCAGGCTGGGGAAGCACTCAGGAGGAGCTCCTCTTACAGCAGTTACAGTAGTTTCAAGTTTATCTTTGGGCAGAAGCCTTCTTCACAATTTTTGCCTCCTCCTTTTACTTGTACTTGCCAAAACTCCTGTGATATTGTTACCAAGGCTTTGCAGCTCTCCCCAGGGGCAGAGACTAACACAGCCATCGTCATTCTGTGCTGGTCGAACGGCCAGTTGCTCACACTGGAGATTTTTTTTTAACCCTCCCTTATAGCAGCCAAAAGCATTTTAAAAAGGAAAAAGCACTTGAAAGCTTGTCATTTTCTGCCAAATGCTTTACACAGAAAAATAGATTTTGTTAATACCAGTTTTCCCAAGTGTCTCAATTACCTGAAAACGCTGCTTAGTTTAAATGCTACAAGCGAATATAAGAGAGAAATGAACAGTGCGAACTGCCAAATCTAAAATTGAGAAATCTTATTATAACTTATGTATAGCTCACCCAGTCCCTAATGCTTCAGCCGGGGGAAGGAACATCTGGACACCAGGCACACTTGTGCTGCACTTTTTCATGCCTTGTACCTGCTCCCAGCTTGTTCACAGCCCTGAACGCAGCCATGGCAGGGGCACTCGGGTAAGGAATGCTGGATATGTACCAAAGAGTGCCTGTAAACAAACAAACTGAGGCTGGTGTTTTACATGATCCTGTGAAAAGGGAGACCTCCACCTCCCTCTGAGCATGGCTCTCATTACATCCCATCACCGTGAGCACTACCCATTGGTTTGCACCTGGTTCCTCTGGCAGTAATTTTTGCAAAGGTTCAGGTCAAGGGTTGGACCCTCTTCCCTGTCAAGCCTTAACAAAGCCATTCTTGACCTCTGAGGTGAGACCTTTCACCAACATGGGAAAGCACTCCAGCCACAGGTACAGAACACACTTCTATAGCAGAAGTCAGTCCAATACTGTAGGTGAAATGAAAGTACAATATGGGTCCTGTGTAATAAGAATATGGGACTTCCAATGTAGGCAAAAAAACCCAACTTTCTTACAAGAGCCAAATACAGCTCACTTTTTGACTTGTATAATTCCATTTAATTATCAAAGAGAGTAGGATTAGTGCCTTGGTATTATAAAACAGATCTTGTATTTCATTGACATATGCTTGCAACACCAGCCACAAATCATCTGCAAGCAATTAGGCATTCTCGTGGATCTCTTGTCACAAAGCTGGCACACCTTAGAGAAGGATGAAGCTAATGATCAGCATAGTATGCATTTTTGAGAAACAAAACCCACTGCTTTTTTTTTTTTAACCAAGAAGATATTTTCATTATTCATTTTAAATGTTACAGATTGAATCAGTTCATTTCTGGATATAAATTCAATCTCACCCACAGTCTAAGCAGGGTGATTTTATCAGACTGATAAAAACAGTGGAGCTCTGGAGCCTCCTATGGGGAGGATTCCACAGCCTTTGAAGATCTAAAGTCTCTTGCTTAGACACAGGTTGTTAATCTAAGCCTTCAGGCTATAGGATGAAACAGCCTGGCCAACTAATTGTCTGAGGTTCTGTGATGGACGTGTTTTAATCACACTCTTGCCCAGCCACTGCAGTTCTGAGGAGTGGCATGAGGCCAACCTGCTTCCTAGACCTGAAGATCAAGTACCCACTCACAGTCCAAGAGGTGGGGTGTCAACAGCCAATACGCACACCTGAATTTACTCTTTGGAATTCATATAATTCCACATTTTCGTTTGTTCAGCAGAGTTAATTTAATCATAATGTGCCTCATTATTAGCTTTTATTACAGAGGGTTATTACAGAGGTATGATAGCATGGGATAGAAAAGCTCACCTCTTAGGCAAGTACAGTTTGTCCAACACGCTGAAATTTGCTTTCTCTTTCCTGGTTTTGATAAATGTACGTCACGTCTCGTCTCTGCATGGCATTTGGCTCCTGCACAGAGCTTGCTGCACTACTTACATACTCATACAGAACACGTAGTACATGCAGTGTTCTGTTTATGCTGCTATAAAATATAAAGCGAAAACACCTACCTATGTCATATGTAAAAGTAAAACTATCAATCATAAGCAAATCTCCTGTTGAATATTTATAAAGACCAATTTGGGTTTAGAAAGTGTTTTACATTAGTAATAACAGGGTCAATAACTTTCCTATATATATATATTCAGCATAAGCAAAATGCACCCTAAGAAGAGAACCAGCAAAACCTTGTGTGGGCTGTTCAAATCCTGTGTAAAACCTACTTAGGAATTAAGAGTTCGGAGGAGTGGGTGTCATACTGAGCCTCTGCTAAGGGTGAGAGTAGCTGTAGATTTGTCAGTGCACCACAGAGCATTTGCTGCAGCCTGGACAGGCACACCTGAGCATCCTCTCCTTCCCCTCAGTGCCCACCCATGACAATGAAGTCATGGAAATAGTGGCTTCAGTGCCAGCTAGATGAGGCAGATCAGCACAGGCCACTTATTCTGGCAGCCCTGCCAGATGATGGAGGCTGCGATGCTGGGCCTTGGCTGCTTGGTTCTCACCAGGCTGGCTGCACTGGCACAGACACAGAGCTGTAGTTATGCCTTTGCTTGTGCCTCTTCTGGCAATGTGCTACGCCCCTGTCCTGGACAGGGGATATTCTATAGCTCTACCCAGCCACAGGCATGGGAACCAGCTCGTTTTCAGTGCCATGATGAGAAAGCAAGAAGCAAGGCACTGGCCCACATCCCCTCACTTTGAACCAGATCACCTGCTCATGGCGAGAGCTTCTATTACATGATCCAACACAGAATGAATAATACTGCACAGTTTCTGCCATCTAGGTACCATCTCACAGCCATATCCTCAGAGAGCAAACTGTATTTATACACAGAGCGTATAAATAATATAGTGACTCTGAGTTCTCACTAACTCTTATACTGCAAAGGGACAAAAGTTCTGCTTGTTCAACTTGGATTTAAGGAAAAATACAGAACACTGGCATTTCAGTTTTATGGAACCAAAGATTCTTATGCAGTTCAAAGCCCAGTGAGACTCAGAAGATAGATATCTCTTACATTCGTCTACACAGCATAGGGGAGAAATGAAGAACCAGGGTAAGTAATACACTGTTTCATAGTGACCATCATTATTCTTCAGGCTTTTAGAAGTCTATACTGATGAACAACTACATCCTACTTCATGTAACTTTATGGTGGAGGAAAGAAGAGTGGTAGTCATCATCCTCTTTTTCATCCTTCACGCCAAATGCTAAGGTCATACAGAAAATTAGAACACGTTAATTCTCCCTCATTCTCTTTTTCACAACAAAATTGTTGTGAATCATACATCATTTTATGAGTTGTATTACAGAATAGGATTGCCCAAAATAACAAGGACTGAATTTGATAACTAAATTAGTCTTTTACACTCTTTGCTTACTTTCCTGTTCAAGGATTTAGCCCACACACTGCCTAGTCTGAATTCCATGGGATCTCTCCACACACTCGGTTTACGTGAGAAGCTGTATATACTGAATGAAAGGTTCATTAAACATCGGAACTTCCTGGCCTTTTCTTTGCCTTCACCCTTTCCCTTTGATAGCTGAATGTACTGCTTTACTCACGGAAACCAAAGTGCCCTGGCAGGAGGGAGGCATAACACAGGCACGTGCCCTGAATACGGAGAGTGGTGAGTGCAGCTCTGGCAGCGCATCTCATGCCCAGTCCTGAGCACCTCTGCCATGGGCACGTCTGCAGGGCTCACCAGGGCAGCCTCAGCACGCACAACAAACACCCTGTGCCACGGTGCAACTGGGCAAAATTATCTGCTGCGGGGAAATCTCAGAGCAGCAAGCTCCTGCTCTGCTTAATTGGAATGTGAGGACGTGGGTCTTGTAAAAGGAAATGCTAATAGCCTGTGTCACTCTGCTCTTTCCCTCTTCAGCCTCTTTTCCCATCTCTTAAACCCGCTGACAGCAGTTTATACCTGGCCAGTGAGCCCAGCAGTCTCACATGTGCTGTTTGAGATTCATTTCTTGGCTGAGGCAAGCAGTGTGAATAAAGCTCTGTATGTAGATTGAGGGGAACAAGAAGGTCGATTTCAAACTTGAAGCCAGGGAACATGGATAAAATGACAATGTAAAATGTTGTGTTCTGTCTGGTTTAGAGTGGAGTTCTCACACATCCATTGAAGCATTCTGCTTTAGCAATTTCAAATGAAGAAATTCTGCATCATACACTGGGAATTTATGATT
This sequence comes from Ifrita kowaldi, assembly GCA_013398055.1. NCBI lineage: Eukaryota > Metazoa > Chordata > Aves > Passeriformes > Cinclosomatidae > Ifrita > Ifrita kowaldi. The sequence goes on from VZRS01009358.1 coordinate 1,255,113, forward strand.
ATGCACATACATACCCACACATAGAGTATTTTGACCAACAATAAAATCTTCTTATTTCTGAAAGAGCTATCGAAAGTCACAAAGCTAAATGGGATATTCAGACCAGTATCAACTTTCTGTTTCTCCACTTCCCCTTTCTCACTTGAAATGAATCTCAAACCTCTTTCATGCTGAGTTTAAAAATGTTATATTTTCATGCAAGTTTTACACTAGTCATAACAGGGCCAAAAATATTAAAATGTAACTAAAAAAACCCCTTAAATCCTCATCATTTCCTATATCATATTAGTGCTTTTTTTACATGCAATTCTTATTCTCTTGTGTTTTAGGAGCTGTTCCTTGATGCTGTTAAAGCACCTTTGTAAGTTTAATGGATTCACTGTAAATTATTAAGCCTGAACATCAGAAACACTTTTTATAAAGGTTTCTTGTTAGTCCTCAAATAATTTTAAAACACAATGACAAATATAAGGCTAAACTTAATATCTCATGTCATCTCTTCATAAAACAGTGCTTTTGTTTAACAGCACGAACACCATCCGAGAGGAGTCTGTTCTGCCAGTCTACCTTCAGGAGCTGAGCTGCTCTAATTGTTCTGGCATGTCAGAACATTTTGCATTAATGTTGAAAAGTTTTGCTACCCATGTACTATGTTATGTTGCAACTTTTTGGCACATCTTTGACTTTCAGTGGGGTAAGAAGCTTTTATCACTAACACTAAGGAGTATAAGTTGTGTTTTTCCAAGCTTGTGTTTTGGGCCATACCTACAAGGAGGGGTGCAGCGTGATAAAATTCACATTTCTCTGCAGGTCAGGGGCTGCTGCACAGGAGAAAGGATTTGGTCCCAGATGGGAGGAGACTTGGACATGCTGCTTGGATCCTGCAGACATTGTCACCAGCAGAATCAGCACAACTCCCAGCTGGTTTCACCCTGCTGAGCAGTCTTGCATTGGCTGCTCTTGACTTTTCCAACAGACAGGAGCTTCCCATTCTCCTCCTTCTTTGCCTGCATGAATCTACCACCACAAGGAATCCAGGTGCACAAGACCTTCTGTGCAAATTAAATAGTAGTGCTGCTAGAAACACCATAAGAAGGGAATTAGAGAAACTTCCATTGTTGGTTTCCTTTAAAAGGCTCATAAAATGTAGCTTTTTAATGAAATTCTAGAAAGACATAACATGCCTTTTCACCCATTCTCAATCATTGTCAAAATCTTTCTGACCTGATCCATGTTTGTGAACCCTCTCAGTGTGGATCACAGGTTACCATGCAAAGCAGTAACATGCCCGTGTCCATTGAGAATGCTGTACAGATGTGACGTAACCACATCTGGTTAGAGAAATTTTCTGCCTCTTTTTTCAAACCTCTGTTTCTATTTTCTTTTATTACAAGTACTAACACCAAGATTTTTTTCATGTAAATAAAATGGTTTAGGTTAAACAAAAGGAATGCATTTCATTTTGGGTCAGTTCATTGTTCTGAAAATTACTGCTAATTTTTCAGTTAAGTCACCAAAGCAAAATGAGGTATTCACACAGTTCTAATAAGCACCTCACTGCCATGCTAGAAGGCTTAATTACATAGAATTTGTGAAGCAACCTGAGAACTCCAGAAATGCTGACTAAGGTTCATTTATGCCACTTCTCCTTTTCCTACATCCCCCTTCACTGATAGGACTTTGTCTGTCTCATCACTTCCCTGGCACTAAACTGTGCACCAAAGAACAGTAAGCACTGGCCTGCTTGGGCTTCCCATGGTCCAGCTCTGGTTATTAAGGCTGATGGAATGCAACACAAAGGCGTGACACAACACCGATAAAATATTCCTATCAAAGAACAGATTAAGCATAACAAATTCAGCATCCATTTGTACCTTTGCCTGTTCATCTCAAAAGCTTGAGCCCCAAATCCTTGGGCATGAAAAGTCTGCCTACTCAGGTTCAGTTTTGAACTAAAAAACTTGCCAAACTTGTAATTTTCAGTAAAGCTGAAGATCCCCAGGCACTGGCCAGTGTTCCTGACATCTGAGGGACTGTCACTGGCACTGGTGTGTAGCACAGCTCCCTTGTTGTGTGATCAAGGGCCATGCTTTTCACTCATGGTAAAATGCAACAAAATAAAAGGCCTGTAAAAAAATCCAGGAGTGTTTTGAAGATCAGAGAAGAGTGTCAGTATCCAGCTGCATGCTTTGCATGTTTGGATACACAGGAGACTGCCACAGACAACTTCAATGGTATAAAATGATGGGCTGAGTGGTCCGGCTCGAGGTTGGAGTAAGTGGCTGGCAGCCAGGCACCAGTGGGCTTCCTCAGGAGGGCTGGTGCTTTTATAAATTATCTGGATGCAGGAATTGAATGTACATTGGGTAAGTTTGATAAAAATACTAAACAAGGAGAAGCTGTGGACTCCTTTGAGGGTAGAAAGGCCATACAGAGAGATCTGGATAGACCAGAGGGCTGTGCAATCACCACCTGTATGAAATTTAATGAGAGCAAGTGTAGGATTCTGTACCTGGGACCACTAATCTTGGTTATTTGTAGTCCCAGCTGGAGCTCTGCTGGAATAGGGCTGGTGCCCAGCACAGCTGGGTCTGGTTCCTTCAGCTTCAGACCTGCTGCAGACCTGCAGGCTGGCTCTGTGCTGTGACTTCAGACCTGCCTGATCATCAGGGACTTGTGTGATGGTCTGGACTGTGAGCCCACCCTGGCCACACTCTCTCAGGTACTCCGGGGTGGGTGCTGCCCTGCCAGCTCTGGTATTCACCAGCTCCCCACCCTGCGTGGAGCAGCCAGTCCCTGCTATCCCCTGATGCTTTCTTAGAAGGTGCTTGTACCTTTATATGCTTTGTTTCTGCTCCGTGTCAGTAAAAGGCTGATGTTTAGCTCTTCTGCCCATGACAATTCATGGTTAAGTTTATGATCTCCATTTTGGAGGGATGGAAAGTTTATCTTCTGCGCTAGTTTAGGTACAAAATCCCAGCTTTTTTCAGCTCAGAGTGCAAGCTGGGGGTTCAGCTGAAGCACCAGTTTGGGGATAAAAAGGACATCCAAAGTCATCAGCTTCTTATCTCCCTCTTTAGGGTGGTGAACTAATTGTAAGAAAAGAAAACACATTAATCAGTGACTGGTAAATCTGCCCTTTGCTGTCCTGCAGAGAGTTGGCTGCAGCCATCCAGGCCCGTGACAGCTCTCGCCTGGATTATTCCTTATTTGTGCCAGGGTAAGAAGCTCAGTCATAGCAGCTTTGATGGGGATGAGAGATGGCAGACAGTTATGAGGTAGGACAAGCCAAGGGGAGCCTATTATGTCCATACTGCAGTTTGCTCTGATTAGGCACAGCCAGCTCTACAACAGGGCTGTGATGCTGCTTGTCACAGGTACATGTGGGGGCATTTCCCAACCACCTCCTCCGAGCAAACCCCAGGAACAGACGCGAGCACGCTGCACCCTGAGAGCTGTCCCAAGTCTCACCAACACGCAGCCTTACCAAATTCTGAGATCTGCTCTCCTAAGGAAGGAGAGCCTAATATATAGGGTTGCACAGATTTGGGAAAGCCTGGATGGTTTTTTGCTCTGAAAACAAATTAGTTTTGCCTCTTTCTTTTTTTTTCAATTATTTGAACTCTTCCCAGTATGTTTGGAGGTTTTTATCGAGTTACTAGAAAACAAATTATCTTGTGCCTTCAGCAGTCAAAAAACCCACAAAAATTTTATTGCCAAAGACAGGGGAAAAATTGCTCTGTCTTGTTTGTCAGCCTCTATCCCAGACATTGAGGGTTTTTTTCATAAAACTTTCCACCCTATTAAAAGCTATTTTCTTTCCAAAGTTCTGATGATAAAATGTTCATGCACTTTGCTCAATGGTAAATTTCACAGTATCTCCTACCATCTGCTTCACTGCAAAAGATTTTCCCCTATGAAGACTAAATATATAAACACAGAAATGCAGATTTCATGTCAGCAAGTTCTTCTCCAGAGATTAGGAACTATTTGCATGAGCAGGGGCTGTTAGCTTGATTATATCTTAATATTGAACCGTCCCTAAATTGCTGGTTAAATACAGACAGACAAGACACAGATAAACTCCAGGGTTTTTTATTTATATAATGCATATAATTGAGATAACACAGAATCTGAAGGAGCTGTAAGAATATAAATCTATGTAAATAAAGAAATCAGATCTATGCAAATAACTGACCTGGGGCATGAAGAAGAAGGTTCTGAACTGTTTGACCTGACAGATGTTTTTTTGGAGAGTTTTTGGGGAGTTTTAACACTTCCTTAACCTCCATGTATGAATCAACTTTTTAAAATAAAATACAAATCCCAAAACTTTATTGATCTGCCATCTTCATCCAAAACTCTTTCAAGTTGATCTGAATTTTAGTTTTCTTTCCTTCCTCCTTACAGACCATTTATCTTGCTCTGTTATCTTACTTATATACTGGGAAACGACCTGCTGCTGGAATGAGAGGTGGAGTACCATGAGCTCAGTGCTCCTCACTCTCATGAAAACACTGAGGGCTGCAATGTGCACATGAACTGAGTCAGTGCACAAGGGTAGGGCAGGGAAAATGTGATTTAGTCCCAGAGAAAAGCGTGGCTGACATAGACATACAGCATTTGTAGGAAGGGAAGTGTTGTCTTACCTGACCCTCAGCTGCAGAACCCAACCAAGTGCAGCTGATGTATGCTGAGCAAAAGAGAATAATTTCAAAAACCATTCTTTTGGGATTGCTGAGGGTTGTAAAGTCCAGCATGTGTTTGCAGTACTAAAGCTCAACAATGCAAAAGCTGCATTGGCAGGAGAGAAAGAAAAGATGCCTGATCTTTTTACCTATGAAACTACTCAGGAGTCATGAATGCTTGATAGAATATGTGGCACTTATAATGTAAGTGCTGTATTGAACTCTGTTTCTTTGGACAAAAATAACTTCTCAGTCTGAGAGACTTGCCATATGAATAGCTGCTACTTACAGAATCTCTCCTGCTTTGCTATTTTGTCCTTTTGCTGATGTGGTGACTTTCAACAGTGCTAAACAAGTCAAATCTCTTGATCTGAGAGTATTCCAGCTTTGATACATCTACACATCCCAGGAATATGAGTTGTTAAACTGTGAGTTTTGCTTTTGGTCATGGGGAAAGTTAATAAATATATTAGTCCATCTTTTAGGAAGCCCTGAGGAATGGTTATTGTGATTACCCGTGTTTGGAAATTTCCAAAGGTTTACTGCCATAAAAGACTACATCAGGTAGTTGGTTTTAAACTGCTTAAAAGCAAAACTCACAGTTTAACAACTCATTCAGGCAATTATTTGGCTTGAGTTGGTCGGGTAATAAGTAACAGTAGTGATAACCACGCACAGCCCATCCCCAGCACTGCACCTCTGTGGTTCTGCTGTGTGACTTTGCACTGTGCTAACTGATCTCTCTCCAAGGCTGTGGAGCACTGCCTGGCCCGCAGTGGAAGCTCAGCTAACCTTGTCCCTTTTTGTAGTGCTACAGTGCTTTGGAAACCTGGAGAATCATGCTAACAAAATTCATTCTCAAGTCTCCTCTGGGTGCTCCAGAACCAGGCTGGTCACACAGGGAGGCAGAATCCAGAAACACCCTTCCTCTGCCTCCCCCATGACATTTAAGGGCTTATGGGGTAAAGGTCTGCATCCATCACTGCTGAAGGAATGGCAGGAGATGAACTGAATGCAGTATTTATCTCGGTGCAATTAACACTCTGTTCCTAACAAGCATGTAGAAAGGAATAAAATACTGAATAACTCATCCTATCTGCCTCAGTCCCCCCAAACCAAACTTCCACAGGCAAAGGAAAAGGTGCTTAGTAGAGTAAAGGGCAGCTGGAAGAAACTTCTGGGTGTTTTCTATTAACAAAACCTGCCTCTGAAAAGAAGCAATGGTTGGATCACTAAATACTAAAGTGCAAAATATTTTTCATTCTCTGCAGGTATGCCACAAAAAAAAAAAAGGTGGTATTTTTCAGTAAAAGAGATAGTGGATTAAGAAAAAGAAGATAAGGAATGAAAGAAGTAAAGAAGTAAATAACAAAATTCCCATGTTGAGCTTTTGCAGACAAAGATAAGCATCTGAGGGCTTTCAGTGATAAGTATTTTCTATGGGCTGTTTTAAAAACACTAAATGCAGAGTCTTTTATGGTTATACCAATGTTTGGAAGAAGCACAAGGTATTGTTTTACAAATAACTGGATTTGAGAGGCTTGTGAACATTGCTGCTTGAGATACAAAGAAACACTGATACATTTTCCTCAGACTTTTTCAGCTCTATTGCAGAAGTGATGAACTTGCAATGGAGCAAAGGGAGATTTTTCTTTTCTAGGAAAAAAAAGCATCTTTAATTTATAGCAGTGTTTCTCAAAAAGGTTGTAGATTTTTCTCAAGGTAAAATCCACATCCTTCCATGGGAATTCTTCAGTGCTTCTGTGGTTTGGTGGGTGACTGTTTATATTTATGTTCACTCTTCTTCTTTTTTGAGAGATGTAAACCTAATAACATTCATTTGCATTCACTCTGCTTTCAGGGTATCTTTTTCTTACTTCCACAACCACCTATTGCAATCCTATGCAACAATGGCTTTTACTTTGGTGGGAGGATCACTGAGGCCCTAAATGAAAAATCAGAGAATCCGGTGATTTGGATTCCCCTATCCTTCATTCCTGTTCCAATAATCTTGTATCCTTAGCTTTTTAACTGCTTCTCTGTGCTGTTCTGCACCAGCCAAACTTCCTGCAGAACTAACTTCAAAGTACATGAGGGCTGATCCCTGCACTGAGCTCCTGTTGCTCCACTGAGTCATGCACTGTTTTAATTTATAAAATTAGCTGAATTAGCTCTGTTAGGGATTGGGGGAGGGAATAGCAAACAAGCAATGCAGTTCATCCTTCCAAGGAGCCTGAATCTACATTCACTCATACTCTACATTAATGGAGCCTGCTCCATTAATGAGGGGCAATTCCACACAGTGATTTTCTCCAATGTGCCCATCACCAGCTCTTTCACATAACAAAAAAGAAAAGGAAGGATCATACGGTGATGCTCATTAGCTCTTCTCAAAGTAAAATGCCTGTGAGTCAAGCACTTGTGGAGGTGTTGCCACCAGTAGCCAAACAAACACAGGTAGCTGGGCTTCCAGGTAATGTCAAGTTCTGGCAGGGCAAAGTGCTGTAGCGGACTGAGAAACTGAATTTTAAGGTAGAAAAATTGATTCCTAAAAGCTCTAAGTCTGTCTTATAGGAACGATTAATTTTGTTCCTTTTTCTAAGCTTTTTACCATTCCAGTGGTGTTTCTCTTAATAATATCTTTTTAATAAATTCACTGTTAGATAGTAAAAGTAGCACACATTGTCCGGGAAAAAAAAAACCAAAATGGACAGGTCTTGTAGGACATTTAATTCCTGGACAATCTAAGAAAGCAAGGAAATAATTTTTTCCCATTAATGTACATTACAAAGACTTACAACAGGCACTGAAAATCCAGTAAACTTAAAGTCTGAGAAGGAGAAATGAGTTTTAGAGGTAATAAAGGTAATACCTCCCTAAACAAAATCTGCTTTTCAGCCTACATGCTGAAACTTCGTTTGAGTGCTCAATTTGCCCCTGAGCTGCTGGGAGAAGAGCAAACCTAGTTTGTATTGTGCTGGCTACCAAGGCTTCTGTTCACAGACCAGACCTGCACACAGCAGAAATAATGGGAAGGCTCTGGGTGGGGTGGTATCTGCTTTGTTGCCACTTATCAGCTCCCAGGTAAAGTACTATAACTTGCTCCTTCGTACCTGCTTGATTTCCACCCTGCAGTGGCTGTTGTTTTTCACTGTACTCTCCTTCATGGGGACACAGTCACTGGACTCACACTCTGCTGAGACAGGTGACTCCTTATTTTCAGTCTGAATGCCTCTTTCCGTTAAAAATGAAAGGAACGTGTACTCACGTGTAAAATTTCTCAGTAAATTTCGGTGGTTATGAAAGTAACAACTTTTCAGGATGTGTTGATAGCTGCACATCAGACACTGGGAACGATGGAAGCACAGAGCTAACACAGTCTATGGCCCAGCCTGGTGTGCAGTGAGGAGCCCACAACCCAGCACAGACAAAAGGTACCTGAAAGGCTGGGCACAGGTTGCATTAAATAAACAGGTTGGGTTAATTTCTGTGTGTTGCCTCAGAATTGCTCCTGGACACAACTCCCCAACTGCAGATGCTCTTTAGCTGAGCTATGTTGAGAATTTAGCTCCAAAGCTCAATAGTACCAGGTAGATTCAGATTCATTCAGTTATGTCTTGATCCACAATAAATCTATTGATATGGAGGAAGCTGACCTCAGGTTTGGCTGGCTTTGATTTTCTCTGAGCAGTGTGGTCTGACCTAAGAACTGACCCCGCTTTCAGCAGGAGGTTGGATTAAATGAGTTCCTGAGATCCCTTCCTGCCTGAGATACCTTGTGGTCCTATGCTACTGGAGTTTGAGGGATCAAAATTATTTATGAATTACAATTCAATTCAGTAAATAATTCTGCCTGGAAAACGGACAAAAGCATTTTCCAGTTTATGTTAATACCAGATTTTCTAAATTATATGTTTGAAGAACTTAAATTGCTTCACTCCTATATTTTCTAAATGACAGCTCTTGTTGCAAAACATATTCCTTCTATTTGCATGTTTTTCTCAGTGAAGTTGAGGAATTTCTTCAGGACATTGTTTTATTGCTTTGAGTAAGGTCTTTACATTTCACAGTAGCAACCTGAAATCAGCAGCTTTTCTCTCAGGCTGCTGAGGGAGAATGTAAAGGAAGCCCTTGTGACATGACAGAAGCAGCACGATATTATTTTCTGTTTAAAATCTTAGGAAGTGCTTTGAATGAAACATAGATTTCTCTTCCTAAGTTCAAAAAGCAATTCTTAACTACATATCAACCCTGGAATGGTTTTCTTCTGCCAGTCTGAGGTTAGAAGCAAACAACAGAAAAATGAGTGACAGCTGTACAAAGCCTTACACAACCTCATTTTCCTCTAAATACAAAACTTGCTTTCTGTTTTGCTATTCCAAAGCATGTAAATTGTTTTTTTGAGACTTCGAATGAATTCACCCTGGCATTTAAAGTTCAGCCTCAATTGGTAAGATTTTAAGAAAACTAGAAGGATTCAAGTGAAAGAATAGACAAAGACTTTACTGCACATTTCTTGAAGACACAAAATATAGTTCCCAAATCAATAGAGCTCTCCAGCTTCAAGCATGAGCACACTCTTGACTGACTCATAAATTAAAAAGAGATAAATATTGTCATTGAAGTATCTGCTTGTGTTTTTATGGTCCATAGCATACTTGCATCTTTTCCGTATCATGGGAGGAAAATCCTTAAGTTACACAGATTCTTTTTGATGCCTTTAAGAAGTAAAAGTGTCCTAGGAATTGTTAGTGTGACTTACTCCTTATGAATTATCACTTGAAAAGAAGACTGTTGGTTACTTGGAAAAAGATGGGAAAATACCTCAAATAATATCCTAAATAGGTACCATCAAAGCTAGATTTGGGTTTCTTGTAGAGCTGGATGCTAATCACACAAGCAGATTTAAGTCTTTAGTAAATTCTCTGAAATCTGTTAAAACTATTTATCTTGGTATGATTTAGAAAAGTCCATTTCTTGAAGTGTACGTTTGTCCTTTTTTTCATCTGGGGAAGTTTTTCACCTACATGTAGAAAGGTTCTCCTTTATTCTGAAAAGAAAAATCTATTTTTTATTTGAAGATTTCTTTGGCAGAAGAGAAACTCAGTTGTAGAGTTGCTCTTAGAATCCTGTGGGAAATAAAAGAACAGAATATGCTGAAGGGTGGTTGGGGGGAAGGAAAGGAAATGTCTTCAGATATGTGTCACTATATTATTCTGATCTATAGAGGCCTTTCAGAGTGTAATGCAATGCAATTTATTTTAGGTGGCACAGCACCCCCAGAAGGCACAATTTTGAACTGAGAGATGTCAAAATTGGGAGGGGAAGCATAAAGAGCCTAGCAGGGAACTGCTGCTTGCTTCTGGCACGTGCTTATATAAAAATCCAATGGCTGTGAATAATACTGGCTTTGGAAGCAAGGTAGAGAGAACTGTACAATAAAAGGTGAAACTGCAGTGACTTTTGGTGCTCTTTTCACACTTCTCTGTGTGTAGTCATGTTAGAAGACTGCAATTCATGTAAATAACTGTTGTAATGAATATAAGGATTAATGCTACTAAACAGAGTCTTTCTGAAGTCTAGAGGTGTCTGAATACCAAAGCCTGCTCATATTAGGAAGGGAATTAGAAAGAGGTTCTTTTCAATAATCACCTAGCCCTACAGTGACTAATCGGAAGGAGCAATGCACACTGTTTGAAATTAATAGCCTTAGCTCTCTTTCCTTGGAGGAAACTAAAACCCAGCAGGAAATTCAAGATGATATGCAATTTGTATGCATAAAACCATGTACATAAAGCCTGGATAAGCATCTTTAGCTTGGATCACCCTGAAGTCCACAATGCCCCTACTGCCTTCAGAAAGAGAGCTGCACATTTGTTCCGCATGGTGTGGCAGCCAATCCATAAGACCTATTTAACTTTATACTTCTGAACACATTGCTTCTTTCTGCCTTCTAGGACAAGCTCAACAATTCATGCAGTAGAAGTTATTTTGGATTTTGCAGATAAGCAAGGCATTTAGTGCCTGAAACATCTCAGCATTATAGGTCAATAGGAACTCTTTAGTCAGCTTTTTCCATTTTCTGTGTACAGAGGAAATTTCAAAACATGTCACTCAGTTCAAGAAACAAGCTGATGCTCAGACTAGTTATTTTTAAATTTGGGTCTTCACAAACAGACTTCTTAATTTGTTATGCCACTCATTGGCTTTAAATCTACAGCACCATTTAGCAACAAGACCGGTTTTGCTGTCAGTCTTGCTACCTGCTATGTTGTACCACTACCTGCAACCTGCAGTACTTGATGACAGCCTGTATGTTTAAACTAGAAGCAGCTTCAATTATAGTTTAAGAAAACTCAGGGGGTTTTGATCTCATGGATTAGAATGCTTACACTGCATCTGTTTTACTCCCTACCACATATGAGCTAAGGAGTTCTTAGTTTTTGTATCACTCTGATTTGCTTCCACACAAACAGGAAGTCTAATACAGGGGAGATGTAGGACCTAGAGCTACGTAGCAAAACAGCAACAGTAGGTGAGTTCTAGCCCTCACTTTCCAGTATGCATTTTATGTTATCCATGAGAAATTCTCTATTATGGTTAAATAGGACTTGGACTGCTCAAATTAATATGCCTGTGCTGTAATCATTGTGACACTGCCAATAACTACCTGAAACTGGAGCCTAAGGTGTTGAGAGCACCTTAAAATTTTGACTCCATATGCCCCAAACTTGGCCTCATTATTCACTACAAACTTCAAAACAGAGACACAAGCCTACCAATGTCTCTGTCTACCTATGTCCTTCTGCTCAGAAAACACTGAATACTGCTTTAGTGAACACTGACTATGTGCAAAGCATTAAGGTGGTTTGCAGTTTTCATGCTTTTCCATTTGTCTTTCCTGATGAAATATCCCACTTCTACTCAACAATTTCCACAAGTACCATACTCAGCCTCAAAATTTCTGAATGCCTTGCTGTCTGAAAGACTTTAAGCTCTACAACTGTGAAAAGCGATAAAATGGTTTTCTATTATCTGCCTCCTTTAGCAGGTCCTTTCCCCCACCCCCCCAACTTTCTATTTAATGTAACTTAACACACTTACTTAGAACTCCTTCTTTCCAAGTTCTGGTATAAATACAATAGATGCAGAAATCATTTAGCTTACATTGCATATGCCCTATACCCTTTCACTAAAATCATTTTGCCTACTCCTACTGTGAATGATTTGGAGCAAGGACGAACACACTCCAACTTTGCTATGCCAGCCAAATGAGTTCCCACTCTAGGCTCTCTCTGATGCAATAAGGCAGCACATGTAGTAAGAGGAAAATGCAGGGAATGTCTGAGAAGCTGGTTGCCAGGAAGAACAAAACAAAAAATAAAGGCAATATATTTTGCAGCTAAGTTTAAAAGAAGTCTGAAAGAGAAAACAGAAATAGAAAACCTAATAGAAAAGGAAATATGGAATGATGGACCAAAGAAAGCAGCAGAAATCAAGAACCTGACAAAGAGATCTGGGAAGTCTGTATGTTAAACCAGAAGTATTTGCTGAATACTTCATATTCTCACAGTATTCTAGACGTATTCCAGTACTGATCATTTCTATTTCTTTGATTCCTCCAATTATTTTATTTCTTTGGCTTTAACATTCTTTCTGCCAAGCAAGGCTTGTTGTTTTACCCTGAGCTCATCTTTCTCTTTTATAAGCCACAACCTCACCCATGCACTCAGAAAACCAAGCTGGTACCTGATGCAACGAATTATTTTGGTGTTACCAGCACAGCAAAGGACCACCACCCATACTCATCCAGTCTCCTGTGCACTCCATAGGAGTGACAGCAGCCTGAAGCCTTCGGGTGGGATCAAACAGATCAACCAACACTGCCCTTAAAAGAATTTCAGCTATCAATGCAGTCTGCAAAGTGAAATCTCAAACTTTATGGCTCTCAAAACCAACTGCAAAGAAAACTTAGGATAAAAAGGAAGAAATCTTGATTATTTCTTCCAATGGCAAAATCTAAATATAAGTAGTCTAAAAAAGCCAGGTTTTTTTAGTGTATGTCAAACTCCAACAATACAGGCTGCCTGCAACAATGCTATTAATATAACCATTCTTATTAGCACATTTTTACCACAGGAAACAAGATGTTATTGTTTCTAATCTCTAACATATTGAATAATATTTGCAACAAGATAATTCCAAACACATTTCCTCTTGTAGCTATTTTATTACATTTCCTACAGATAATGCTTACAAAATTATCTCACTTATTGTTATTACTTGTAGCCTCTGGCTTAGGAGACAAACTGTAATAAAAAGAAAAATTCTGTTTTACATTTTTTAGTCCTAACAGGGATAAGACCTTCCTGTGTTTAGCCTCTATTATCAAAGCTCACAGTGGAAAGTGACCAAAAATCCATAACTTAATCCAACTTCCAAAAAAAATCCCCGAACTTCCAAGTGTCAATCACCCCTAGCCCATCAAACAAGACAAAATACCTTCAGCAGTGCTTCTAAAGAAGTTATAATTATTCTATTTTATGTGACTGAAATATTAGAAGGCTCATGCTGTATTTTAGGGGGAAAAAAAGGAAAAAATAAATTGAATAATCACTTGTTAATTACAGGCTTTCACACTGAGATAGGAAATCCAATGTTTTTACACTATGGTGCATCTGAAATTATGGTGTGATAAGGGAAAATGGGAACTAATGTAAGCTGTTCTGTTTCATAGTACTGACCAAAAAGAAAATTTAATCTTCTTTTCTAGCTGAAAAAGCTTTTCTTTTTCTCTTTGCACAAGAATAGCTGGTCAAGTAAGCAGTTCTAGGAGATAGCAAAGAACTGTAATGCAAATGCTTTCCTGGGGAAATTGTATTTTTAGTTTTCTGTATAGCAGCTGGAGAGTTAAAAATGAGTACCTATTATTGTTTTATTGAGACTGTCATCTGATAAGCACCCATTTTCCAAGAGACCAAGAATACAGGTTAGGAACCAAGGCTTCATGTTTTGACAGACACACTGTTTTAAATTTAATCAGTTTGGACAAGTTCTTAATGGTGATTAATTTGGCATAGACCAAGCAGAGTAAATTTTTCAGGGAGCTCAGATTTTTATTAACATATGTATCTCCCTAAGAATTGCTACTGAAGAACATCCAACTGATTTTCTTCTATCTATACAGATTCATACCCTGAAAAAAACCATCCCCCCCAAACCCTAACAGTCTAAGTTCTGTATTTTATGTGGTAAATTTTGAGTATTTTTCTACCTTTTTTTCCTCAGTGTCTTCCTAATTTTCATCAAAATCACTGGGAAACTTGTCTTCATGCCTGTAGAAACCAAAGAAGATGCGTAGCTGTTGAGAGGGTTGAATGGTTTTCACAGCATGTGCTTCTGAGAGAGCTGGAAATGTCTCTCACTGGTAGAAGGCCCAAGAAGGATATTAGTCTGATCTCTGTTTACTTAATTTAGACTGAAAACAGACTTAAAAGAGAGATCTCACTCGTGGTTTGATCTCACTTTGTCTTCCCAATGCCCTATGTAATTTTTATCTAAACACAGACCCTCACTTTTCTCCTTGGGTAATTCTCGACCACTTCTGATGTACAATTTTGTCAACCACAGGGGCACGTACAGCCTCTCAATCACCTTTTTTCATTAAAGGGAATCTCTGATTGACTTATTAATAACTCCTTTTCATGTTGGGAAGCTGTCAAAGTTAAAGCAAGTGAATACATCAGCAATAGCTAATTACAACACAAGCAGTGCTGAGGTTTGACAGACCCGTTTCATGCACAGGACATTGCTGGGTCTACTCTGCTCCTACTCAGGTGACAAACAAAACTGTTCTCGACTTTACTAGGAATCATTCTTAGCTGATATTTGTCTTACTGGAGTGCTTAACTAAGACAAACCTCAGAGATAAGTCAGAAAGATGCTTTGCCCACAGGCTGCCCACCCCAGCTGTCCTCCAGCAGGACCACACTTGGTGGCTTTTCCTGCTGTCCTCCCCAACACTCTTGCAGGACATGGGGCAGGGAGAATGGGGAAACAGACTCTATGCCATTGCTCTTTTCAGTGAGTATCGTGACTTTTTCACTTCATACAGCTTCACCATCAACAAACTGTTGGCTCATACAGCTGCTTGATCACCAGTACACAATTCTTTTCATTTATAGAAGCAGATTTTCATCTCTTTCAGTGACATCTTCTCTTTGGCCTTTAATCCTCCTCTCAATTGCATCATCCAGAGTTTTTTCTGTCTTGTCTATAAAACTCTTGCTATCATTTTGGTAACAGAGTCATATTCCCCAACACTTTAGCCCAGAGGCTGAGATTTATTTATCCTTTGTCCAATCAATAACAAAAAGTTGAGAGACTACCTGATGAGCAATATTGTTTCATTTCCTCTCCCCAAGTAACCTCAGTCCTGCTGCTCTTCCTTAGGCTATTGTAAAGTACATAATGAGTTTCCAATGGGCCAAAAGCTTTGACTTCCTTCATTTTCTTCCCTTTTATTAGTGACATAACTAAAGGCTTTGATAAAATTTACAGTTTACTATAGGAAGTTTTTTGTTCGTATGAATTTTGGTACAACAATTTGTGTTTATACCACTTGGAAGCTGTTTTACATGAAACTGCCACACTACCTCATAAAGACAAATTCCTTCAGGGAGCAGGATGCCTATCATCATAATGTCACATAAGAACAATTGGTCCCTTGTGATTCTGACTGATAACGCTTGTCTCTTCCTGGGAAATGTTAGACAGCCATTTCAGAGACATTTTTCCTTTGTTCAGAGATGCTTTTCTCAGCAGTTGGTTAACTGTGTCTTCTGTTATTTTATCCTTCCATGTTCATCGGCTACTTTTTGGCAATACCTGACATCCCTATAAATCCTGTGTGGCAGAACCTGTTTTGCCACACTCCAACCTTTCTTTGGTGCAGTTTCCAACTCAGACATCTGCTGTAATGTACTCAGCAGATGAGTTTTAACAAGGCACTGAAAGAGTCAATAAGGAAGAAAAATAGTGCCTCTTAAGCTTTATTTTTAACCACAGATGTGGCACTTTAATATTTAATGAAAACCGGACATGGACATCACTTCTTGTTCCATCAAATAGTATGAATATCTGAACAAGCTTGAAATGCAGAATTACTGCACCATTAGAGAATCACAGAATAATTTATATTGGAAGGCATGTCTGAAGGTCATGCAGTGCAACTCTGTTCTTAGCTGGGCAGCTTAGATCCTGCAGACTGAAGCAGATGACAGGAGGAGCCTTGACCTCACTGGAACAGTAGCAAAGCTCTGGGGTACTTCTGCTCAGCAGAGCCCTGCACCAAAACAAGCTTGTAGCAGGACTTCAGTATTGGTGGTGAGGTGCAGCTGGCGACTCTAGCACGAGAAAATAACCTGTGATTCCTAGTGATGACTTCTTGCATGTCACCAACCCAAGCTTTTGTTTTGCAGACCAGGGGACACCAAGCTGCCCACACTCTCAGGCAGCCAACAAGAAAACAGCCACTGCAGCTGGTGCAGAGGCACAACACCTCTGCAAGAGGAAGCCTCTCTTTCACTCCCTGAAATCTGCAGTTTTCCTTCCACAGTTAAAACATTCCTTTCACCAGCTTCCAGGCTAAGCAATTTTTCTTATTCCAAGAGATTCAGAGAGCACTCATAAAATAAATATACTGGTTTTGTTTTCAATCTCTTCTGAAAAATGTTACATGTACAAAAGGAAAGCTGATGCATTGAGTGAATCACACCTCTTCAAAATGCAAATCAATAATCACAACTGACATCAAAACATCAGAGTTCTGCCAAATCTTTTGTAAAGGTGTGAACTGTTAATCTAACTACTCCTAACATCCAGTACAGGACTAGATATTTTGGCAATAATATTAACAAAAGCAGAAGATGTATAAAGTGGGGAGACAAATGAGTTCTGTCAAAGCTCTACTTTAGCAAGCTTCCCTTTAATATTATGATGGTTTTGCTGAAAATCTCATTCGATTTGGTTAACCAATACATTATTGAAGTGGAGCCTTTCCAACAGTAAAGAGTACAGAACCAAAGTTCTTCCTGCAGAATGAGAATATTTTGTTGACTCTTCATTACAACCCAGGAGAGCACAACCTCCCTCTCCATTTTCAGTAGGTATGATTTTCTTTGAAAGGCTGTGAAAATGAAAAAGAGTTCTAAGCTAAAAGAAACAGGGCCATTAAAGTAAAACAGGTTTAGTCCAGTTAAAGGGTTCATAAGGGAACTTCAGGATTTGACACATGTACTGCACAAGTGCTTGACAGTCTTCTGAGGGCCTGAAAGTAATGGAAGAACACTCTAGGTCATGATATATAAGACAGCTGTCAAGACTAAAATTCATTCATTCAGCATAATAAATAAAAAAATCCTTTATAACAAAAACAAAAATAAAAGGCGTTACAGGTTCTTAGTGCCTAACTTGTTCCCGGTAATTCTCCTGGGTTTTATGAATCACGCTTTGTCCTGGGGGGCCCTCCCGTGGCCGCAGCCTGGTGCTGCAGCGGCCGCCTGCGCGCTCCGGCAGCCTCACAGCGCGGCGGCCACAAACACCGCGCCTCTTCCGCGGGTTTAGAGGGGACAGAAAACGACAGTTAATACGAAGTGATTGTTGAAAGACACGGGGAAAAATAAAAGGTGAAAGCATAGCTATGCCCAGGATATAGATCTATAAATGGTATGTCAAAGACTGTGTTTCGAACTAGTAAAGAATAAAACTGCTACTGGGACAAAAATGTCAGCTATGTCAGCCAAAAAACAAACAAACAAACGAAACCAACTACAACAAAAAGCATAACTAAAAGACTATTACTGTAGGGTAATTTTTTCTTTTGCTTGGTTTTTTCCCACACCAATCGTCTGTTGCCACAGCATAAGATTACAGCATTGTTTTCTATAACAATTAAGTGGGAAAATACAAATCATTTAAGTTATATATGCTTCTAACAGGAAGTTAAATACCACAGTCTGTCAGGAGAATGACCTTTTATATAGTAGTTCCATAGCAGTTCCCATCAGGGTCAATACAAACGTTAAGGTCGTATAAATGTACTGGCATATACAGCCTTTGAAATACAGACTTACTGCTCCTCGACATCACTGGGAATTCTGTTATGGATTGGAAAGAGCCATGTGATGTTTTCAGATTAATCTCAGCTAAAAGTGCAGTACGCACAAGAGAGGCAGTCATCAACCTTCATAAATCTCTGTATCAGCTTCAGATTAAAGCTTCCTGTTCCTGTGCACAGCAAAACAAAGGCCTGATGGTCACTCAATTGATTTATGACGGGTGCTAGAAAAACATGCCCATGTTCTGTTACACACTCAGGTGAGTATTCTAGAAATGTCTATCTATTGTACAGATAATTTTCTAGTTTAGATTCACTAGAAATGTAGACTCTCTAAGCTCACAAGTTCCATCTTTGACACTGATGATGAATCTGCAGATTCAACTTAGGGAAATTAGTTGAATTTATTACCAATCAAAATCAGAGCAGGAAAATGAGAAATAAAAAAAATCCTAGAAACACCTTCCCCCCACCCCTCTTTCCTTCATGGGCTTTAACTTTATTCCCAATTCTCTATCTCCTGACGCCAAAGATGCCAAGGAACAGGGAAAGGGGGTTATGGTCTGTTCTTCACCTGATGTTCCTGCTGCTGCTCACCTCAGGAGGAGAACTTCTTCCCCTGCTCCAGCATGGGTTCCCTCCTATGGGAGACAGTACTCCATTAATTTTTCCAATGTGAGTCCCTCCCACGGGGTGCAGCCCTACAGGCACAGGGTGCTCCAGAGTGGGTCCCCTGTGGGGTCACAAGTCCTGCTGGGAAACATGCTCCAGCATAGGCTTCTCTCTCATGGGGCAAGATCCCTGCCACGAGCCTGCTCCAGCACAGTCATCCCATGGGGTCACAGCCTCCTTTGCACATCCCCCTGCTCCAGTGTTCGGTCCTCCCTGGGCTGCAGCTGGATCTCTGCTCCCCACAGACCCCCATGGGCTGCCTCTCCATGGGCAGCACCAGGGGCTGCAGGGAAATCTCTGCTCGGGCGCCTGGAGCACCTCCTGCCCCTCCTTCTGCACTGACCTGGGTCTCTGCAGGGCTGTTTCTCTCACATATTCTCACTTCTCTGGCCACAATACTTCCACCCAGTATTGGGGTTTTTTTCCCTTCTTAAATATGTTATCACAGAAGCATTCTTATCATTCCTGATGAGCTTGGCCTTGGCACCAGTGGCAGCTCCATCCTGGAGCCGGCTGTCACTGGCCCTGTCAGACATGGGGGAAGCTTCTGGCAGCTTCTCACCTGCCATCCCTGTGATCCCCTCCCCACACACTCCACCAAAACCTGGCCATGCAAACCCAGTACACTGATGAATGCTGCCCTTTAACACACGCACAGGGCCTGGTTGAAAATTCAGTGAAGACCCTTGAGGAATCCATCTAAGTGTAGCTGACCACAGGGCAGCCATCTCCATCTGCATTGCTAGCCAAGGTTCTGCTTACAGACACTGCAATGTATGGCTGTACTTGCCTCCCTCTCAAGACAGTCAAGAGAATCAGAGCCATTTTGATGCCAGTAACTTTTGGACACAATTCTTAATTCTGTGAACAAAAGCCACCCCAGGTAGATTAACTCTTAAGGCACCAATCTTTCCTTTTCTAATCACAGCATCAATGCCTATACTCATGATGATCACAGAATATTAAGTTTATAGTTCCCAGAGATAAAAGCTCTCATTCAAAGGCTGTATGTTCATACTAGAACTCCCTGACCTGACCTGAGGGCTGCTGTGTGACCCAGCATGCACACCGCACACAGGGCTTCTGCAAGGGGTGGTTCTGGGTGTGTCCGACCACGTGAAGACAACAGAACATTTCTCTTGTGTTGCATTCTAACCA
Organism: Ifrita kowaldi; assembly: GCA_013398055.1. Taxonomy (NCBI): domain Eukaryota; kingdom Metazoa; phylum Chordata; class Aves; order Passeriformes; family Cinclosomatidae; genus Ifrita; species Ifrita kowaldi. Next base: position 1,274,748 of record VZRS01009358.1, read on the forward strand.
GTTGTATCCCAGGTTTTCCGGAGGTTTTTTTCTGTTTAAATTCATCAATTTTCAAGGCATAATTCAGGGAAACTTTTCGCTAAAAAAAAAAATTAGCTGAATAAACTAACATGAAGTTTTCCACATGAATGTGAGTGTAGTCTATTAAAAAGGACTGTTTACAATACCAATATGCTTCTGCAGAGGAAATAACATGCAGGTTTAATATAATGATAAATGCATTTGTGGAGTTACAAAGAGAAGTGGATGGAAACTCAAGAGTGGAAGGTGAAACTGAATAATTAAGCAGCAAAATGCTATGTGGTACATTTTCAAATTCACTGACATGCGAAAAGAAAAAAGGAAATCTGCTACTGAGAGTTGTGGACCAACAACAGGATATACAGTCAGTGTTCTGGAAGAATGCAGAAATTACTATTAATTTTAAATGAGACCTGTTATTCCAACAAATAATATAACATGGAGCAAGTAAGAAAGAGATTATCCACCTAGACAATTATTTCACAGGTGAGTTGAATGACAATGTTGTTTTTTGGATAAGCAAACCAAGCTAGAGCTTGATAGTTTAATACGTAGCATTTTAAAAACACATTATTTTTAGAAAATTATATGTAAGATACAAATTTTAATAACCTCCTGAAGTTCAGATTCCAGTGTTTACTTCTTTGACTTTCCTCTGTGAAACTGGGGGGCTTCTGTATTCCAGGCACAAAGTAGTCTTAAATCCCTCAGCCTTCCTTCCATATTCAGGTCAGGAAGACACAGTATACCGTAGAAACTGAAAACCACTAGTGGAAACATATATCTGCACTAAAGTAGAATCTGTGGCAAAAATGAACCTTGGATGGCTACCTACTCCCTGGCTACTATACAGAAAACTACATATTTGGAGGCAGAGGTGAACTAATGACTTTATAAAAGAAACAGAGAAACAGTCAAGTTTCATTGAAGGTCAGCTTAAGTAATTAAGAGAAAATCAACAGACCAGTTGGCTCTTCTCACTAATATATTTTTACAAGGTTAAAGATTACCCACCATCCTAATACATGTAATGAAGGATTTTTGGGCTTAATAATTTTGCAATATTCAGGTTTGTTTTTTTGCAATTGTCATTTTTTTCTTGCCTCTCCATATGAACACTACCTCAAAAGAGTATTTTATTAGCACTCCCAGATAAAGTTCACATTAACTATTCAAAGAACTGAACAAACAGGCACAGCATAATCTTATTTCTTGTCCACACACAGTAACACTCCAAATCATCCCTAGTTTAGTTCAGCTTGTCTTCAGGAGTTCTGGGAATGCCCACTGCTCTACAGCCTGATTGGGATATCTGTCATTTCTGTGTATCACTTCAGTCAAGGACAAGCTAATAAAACTGCAATACTTTGGTTATATTTAACCTTCAGCTATTATTGATTATTCATAAAGCAATGCCTAAGAAGTTTTTCATCTTTGTATCTCTATTAACTGTAACTGCTTCTTCCAAATGCTGGTTATTATAACATCACCATTCTAGTGAGGTTATTGAAAAGCCTTTATTGAAAATATCATGCAAACTAACAAGAAAGGAGCATCTGACCATCTTTAAAAGAGTGTAATAGTCTTCTGCCCCCTGAAACTTTTGGCTACAGCTTTAAACTGACAGGACAACAGTCTGAATTGTTCAGTCTAATTGAAACAACTCAAAATCCTATGTATCCCACACGAATGCAAAGTCCCTTTGTCTCAGTATCATAGTGTCAGAAATAAGATACATATATTGTTACTACCAGCCTTAAATGGAAATATGGAGGTCTAAGTAACACCTGTATGACATGCTGGAAATCATAATGGAGGGGACAAGGAGTCAGCCCAGGAGAGGCTCCCATGTGAAGTGATGCACAAGGAAAATCAGCAGACAGAAATTTGAAAGGTTGAGTTAAAATCTCTATGAATCTTGTCATGACTGAAGCCCAAAATAGGTGTGTAAATAAGGAGAACTGTATAAAATTCCATTAAGAGACCTTGATAGTTAATTGGATTATCATCTTTTTAAAAGAATGTTTCATGAGTAACTCTTATCTGTAGTTCCTGACCATCCCTTTAGGTAAATCTCACCAGGTGAGGACAATACTCAACAGTTCCTGTCACTCATATCCCAGTGTCTATAGGAAGGGTCTTTCACAGATCAGGATGTTGGGGAAGGCTCTGACGGTTGCTGCTGTTCTGAAAGGTTGGCACGGATGGCTACATTTTAAATTCTTAACTCCTTCAATGTATGGAATCAAAACTGGCATTTCCTGGTGAAGGTCCATGAACAACTGGAACATCTAAGATACGAATCCTCAAAAAAAAGTATTAGCTAAACTGGTACCAATGATTAAGGATTAAAGACTCTGATATGATCGAGGAGTGTCACTTACCTGCACTTTCTGTCCTTCAGCTTTCCTAAGGAGATGGGAAGGGACCTTTTTATTATATCCTCTATAACTATTTAAGAAGCCATTTGAGTAAATCAATTAGCGAATAAAAGTCAAAGTTGTTTTATTTTGCCTTTTAATTATTTGGATGATGAAAAGAGGTATTTCAAATCAGAGTGCCACAAATCCAGTCAGCAGCTCAGCCTGCAAGCACCAAGCTGTGTAGATCTGAGTAAGAAATAGAAGCACTGGATTTCTATTCTGTCCTCAGGACCAGACCCAGGACTTGGAACAGGTCAGTAGAGATTACTGGAAAATATGAAAGAATTCAAGGAGATGAAGGTGTGGGGAATTTTGGTTGAATTATAAAAGTCACTGCACACATCGAGGTTGAAACTACATGATCTTTCAGGTCCCTTCCAACGCTAAACCTTCCGGGATTTTATTATTATATATAACTGAAATCTAATATTTCAATTAAATAACATTTTACCTTTAATAGTATAAGACTTTAATGGAATTACTGAGATATATTTTTATAGCATCATTGTATTTGAAATAAAGACACATTGGAAAAGATTTAGTTTACTGTAAGTCTATCTAAGAACTAGTTACTTTATTTGTGAACACATTGCAGAAGGCATGGACAGTTCAGTCTGGAAATAGTTCAAAGTAAAAATCAAAGTAAAATAGGAAAAACAGTAAATAATTTGAAAATCAAAAGGAAAGGTTAGGAGTAAATGAGCAGAAAAACTAGAGAGTGTGCTCTGGAGATAGATACATGCTCTCATTAAGTAGACAAGGATTAGAACATCCATTAGTCAGGTCAAAATAAAAAAATCTAAATTTAAGCAATGGCAATGAAAATTTAAGTTAAGCATTAGGGAAGATTATACTGTACAGCATCTTTTATTCTGGGGAGAGTAGTGAAATCATCACTGGGAGACAGAGCTAAATTAGACACCTTTATATTCTGTCTGCTCAGAGATAGTCTGCCTCCCTGACAGCAACCATTTTGATTAAAAAGAGAATAATTATGACAAACAATGAATGCAAAAAAAAAAAAAAAAAAAAAAANCATTTTACCTTTAATAGTATAAGACTTTAATGGAATTACTGAGATATATTTTTATAGCATCATTGTATTTGAAATAAAGACACATTGGAAAAGATTTAGTTTACTGTAAGTCTATCTAAGAACTAGTTACTTTATTTGTGAACACATTGCAGAAGGCATGGACAGTTCAGTCTGGAAATAGTTCAAAGTAAAAATCAAAGTAAAATAGGAAAAACAGTAAATAATTTGAAAATCAAAAGGAAAGGTTAGGAGTAAATGAGCAGAAAAACTAGAGAGTGTGCTCTGGAGATAGATACATGCTCTCATTAAGTAGACAAGGATTAGAACATCCATTAGTCAGGTCAAAATAAAAAAATCTAAATTTAAGCAATGGCAATGAAAATTTAAGTTAAGCATTAGGGAAGATTATACTGTACAGCATCTTTTATTCTGGGGAGAGTAGTGAAATCATCACTGGGAGACAGAGCTAAATTAGACACCTTTATATTCTGTCTGCTCAGAGATAGTCTGCCTCCCTGACAGCAACCATTTTGATTAAAAAGAGAATAATTATGACAAACAATGAATGCAAAAAAAAAAAAAAAAAAGACAAAACTTCAGCTAACTTTCAGAGCTGGGCATCATCACTCCTGGCAGACTGTTGAAACATTGAGTTGAACCATTTATATGGTTTCTAGTTTTAAAAAAAGTATTTCTAATAGGAACCAAGTCACAAGAGTGATCCATTGTATCTAAATTTCTTCACGGAGAGTCTGTAAGATCTAATCTCTGTCTGGTGGGTTTTTATCCATACAAAAAACTTGTGCCATTGCTCCTCTGCTCCTCATCTTTAAATTTTTCTTTCTTCAGTTCCTCTTGGACCCTCTGCCATCCCCAAGCAGGTCAATCCTGTGACTGTCCATCTAATGAGTGCAGTGGGTGCAGAATTTCACCACATGACTCACATAAGGAGAGCATCACACACATATTCAGAGAAATCACAGCCACAGTAATACATTGTGATTTTTGAGTGTAAAGGTGTAACAGTTGGGGTTTTTTTCCTTCTCTGATTCTTTGTAATTATGTTAGAAAACATGAAGATGTTAACGTTTGTGCAGGTCTAATGTAAGGCTGAATGAGCAGCTTTTGTGCCAGTGCCCTTTAAGCTGTGGATGTTCCATCATATCGGAGCTCTTTATTCACCACCAGGTTCTACAGTGAACTGTACATTCAATGTCATGTTGAAATGTCCATGAGGGTTTAAACGCAGCTGAAGGCTGCAGTCGATGATCTTGGTGGTCTTTTCCAACATTATTGAATCTACAGTCCTAAAATAACAGTATGTGTTACACAGGGAACTTGTGTGTTGAACAAAGGAACTGCTACAGGGCGAATCGGAAGAATTGTCCCTTCAGCTAAGCTCGTCTGGTGCCAGACCCCTTGGGAGGTGTTCAGGTCTTCAGCAAAACCACCACAGCAGGAGCAGGACCATTCCTAATGCAGGGTCACAATTCACAGCATCACAGAATGTCCTGAGTTGGAAGGGACTCACAAAGATCACCAAAGTCCAGCTTCTGGCCCTGCACAGGACAGCCCCAATAATCCCACCCCGTGCCTGAGCATTGTACAAACACTTTTTGAGCTCTGGCAGCCTTGGCGCTGTGACCACTGCCCTGGAGAGCCTGTCCAGTGCTCGATCACCCTCTGGGTGAAGAACCTTTTCCTGATATCCAACCTCAACCTTCTTTGATTCAGCCTACGGCCATTCCCTCGGATCCTGTCACTGGTCACCACCGAGAGCAGTGTCTGTCCCTGGTGAGGAAGCTGCAGACCGCGATCGGGTCTCCCCGCAGTCTCCGCGAGGCTGAACAGACCAAGTGCCCTCAGCCGCTCCTCACACAGCTTCCCCTCAAGGTCCTTCACCATCCCCGTGGCCTCCTTTGGACGCTAACAGCTCTAGCTCTTTCTTATACTGTGGTGCCTAAAACTCCACAAAGGACTCCAGGTGTCTGTTCAATTCACATTTATTGTTAACTCCTGGCCATGGCCAGGCAGGCAGAGCCCACTGCACGGCTGAGCCTTCACTCCGCCAAGGCAGCCCCTCAGGGACCAACCTCGGGCCCCAAGAGCCCGGCCGCCATGTCCCCCTCCATCCCAGCAGCCCGTGCGCTGCATGGCCCGTCATTCCCTTCGCCTCTCCCCGGGCTCCGCACGATCATCGCTCCCCGGGGCCGTTACTCGGCGCTGTTTGGGGCTTCAGCACCACCCGCGCCGCCCCTGCCTGAGCGCGGCCCCGGGCCGGGCCGGTCCG
>VZRS01009358.1:1281666-1352139 GCA_013398055.1 Ifrita kowaldi
AACCTTTTCCTGATATCCAACCTCAACCTTCCTTGATTCAGCCTACGGCCATTCCCTCGGATCCTGTCACTGGTCACCACCGAGAGCAGTGTCTGTCCCTGGTGAGGAAGCTGCAGACCGCGATCGGGTCTCCCCGCAGTCTCCGCGAGGCTGAACAGACCAAGTGCCCTCAGCCGCTCCTCACACAGCTTCCCCTCAAGGTCCTTCACCATCCCCGTGGCCTCCTTTGGACGCTAACAGCTCTAGCTCTTTCTTATACTGTGGTGCCTAAAACTCCACAAAGGACTCCAGGTGTCTGTTCAATTCACATTTATTGTTAACTCCTGGCCATGGCCAGGCAGGCAGAGCCCACTGCACGGCTGAGCCTTCACTCCGCCAAGGCAGCCCCTCAGGGACCAACCTCGGGCCCCAAGAGCCCGGCCGCCATGTCCCCCTCCATCCCAGCAGCCCGTGCGCTGCATGGCCCGTCATTCCCTTCGCCTCTCCCCGGGCTCCGCACGATCATCGCTCCCCGGGGCCGTTACTCGGCGCTGTTTGGGGCTTCAGCACCACCCGCGCCGCCCCTGCCTGAGCGCGGCCCCGGGCCGGGCCGGTCCGGGCACACGGACACGGGGACGCGGGCACAGACAGACACACACCCTCCGCCATACGGGCTTGGCTGAGGGCGCCGCGCGTCCGCACCAGCGCCGGTCAGGCCGCGCGATCTGATTGGCCAGCAGTGCCGGTCACTCAGGCGCGCGGCGCGGCATCGCGCGACCCGATTGGCCATCAGGGCGGTCACTCCGGCGCGCGCGGGGCGGGACCTCGGCCCCGCAACTGCCGGGTTCNCGTTTCGGTTTCATTTCCGGCGGCCCCGGGCCCGGAGCGGCGGCGCCGAGCGGAGCCCCCGGCGTTGCCACCCCCCCCACTCCCGTCCAGGGCGGCCACACCCCCGGGCTCGGCGTGAACCGAGCGCCCCCGCCCCGCACACACACACCGCTCCTCCCCCGCCTGCGCCGGCACAGAGAAAGGGAAGGGAGGCGGCGCCGGGCCCGGGTCTCCCGCACCGCGCACAACATGGAGGAGCTGGTGGTGGAGGTGCGGGGCTCCAATGGGGCCTTCTACAAGGTACCGGGTGCTCGCGGCCGGGCCGGGCCCCAGAGGAGGGAGCGGGGACGGCAACGGGAGGAGGAGGAGGCGGCGGCGGCTCCTCCTCCTCCTCCCCGCGCTGAGGGAGAGCGGAGGCCCCGGGGCAGGAAGGAGGAGAGAATCGGGCAGGGGTGGAGGCCGCGGCGGGTCCCTCGCGGTGGCCGTGGAGAGCGAGCCGGGGGCCGCCGGGGCTGAGGGGACTCCAGGCCCGATAAGGAGGGAGAGCGGGGAGGCCTCGGGCCTTCCTCCTTTGTGGGAAGGGGCGCCCGGGGCCGCCTTGTCCCGGCGCTGAGCGAGGATCAGCGCTGGGATGGGGCATTAATTGCTAAATCCTCAGCTTTTGTCGCTACTTAAGGAAAGTCTCTCTCGCCGTTCGGGTTTCCAGGAGAGCCGCACTGCATGAGCACGGCCTGCAAGGCGGGGAGGAGGGGGGCCCTCGTTAATACACATTCCTGATAAAATGCTGTGGTGGATTCTTGCTCCTAATGCCATGCCAGGGGAAGCTGCCTAGTGATATTAAAGAGAGCATTGCTTGGCCGAATATATCTGTGCTGAGTCGCTAAATACACGTAGTTATCAAATGTACTTCTTACTGAAATTACTTAGTGGCATTTCATGTTTGTTTCCAAGCCCTTGTGCTTAATAAAGCCATCACTGAGTTTTGAACATATATTCTGAGCACTGAATATGTTTTATTAATACTGTGTAGTATTGTGTGGCTTTGCATGAGTTGGGTTGTATTAATCAGCTAATTAATAGGGAATAATTTGTAGTTTTACAGAAAATAAAATTCGGATATGGTGGGTTTGGGCCTACTATCATTGATCTGTTATCAGCATACCAGGAACAGCCATGGATCAGTTTCTGCAAGTCTCCCATGGTTTAAACGTTCCTAGGACTTTAAAAATTGGGCCTAGTTATTGTGCGACATCCAATATTTATGTTAGCAATGAAGGACCGGGTAGAGTTTCACACTCACATGTTCCTGGGGTAAGCCAGGTAGATATCCAAATGATACAGTTCCAACACCTCCGAGTTTTTCTAAGAAAAGAAGACCTCTTAAAAGGTTACTTTTAAAATACATGTGCTAGTATCTGATTCTGAAAATAATTTTTTTTTAAAGTATATGTGATACAAATCACTGGCAAGTAAGCATCCTGTGAGCTCACAGTGTTGTAGTCAAAGTTCTAGATCTGTATATTCCTTCCTGAAATTAAATAATCTAGCACTTTTAAAAATCGGGTTTACATTTTTAAAGGTACAGTATTTGGTCAGAAAGAAGCAGAAGGAGTCAATACCTTGCACAGGAGAATTTTTAATGAGGTGTTTATCAAATTAGAGTAGTTACACAATGATGTCAAAGATGATGTTAATAATGACATGGTGCATCCTTTAGTTACAAATGTTACCGAAGAAACCTGGGAGAATTGAAAGCTTCTCGAACTTGCATTGTTTATGTTCAAGTTGATACCATGGGGCCCTTTCACCCCTGTGTGTAGGTGAAAGCTTCATTTGAGCATATGTTCATGGAAGCTTATTCATGATTTAGTGTACCCAAGTTCTAACTCAGACATTACCCCAAGCTGTGTTATGTTTGTCTTTTAACTTTTAGAAATTTTGACAGAAATTTTTTTGTTTCCTCTCAATCGCTGACCAAGAAGACTTTGTTAAATTGTCTAAAGGGGAAAACGGGCATATGGATTTATCTGCCTTCACATGAATTACCTCTTTAGATGGAGCATCACACTTCAGATAAATGCAACAATTTTTTTTAAAAGAATAAAAAAGTGGGAGTTGTTTTACACCGTCATGCAATAATGTTAAGTGTAAACCATCAGTGTTCCTCTAGTTTTCCCGTAGTTTGAGTTACTTGAATTCTAGTTGCAGATTTTTCTTTCATCATAATGTCTTGAGTATCACTCTGTTATAAACTAATTTATCTGAATTTTTTCTTGCGAATTTTATGCCAATCTTATAGGTGGGCACTTTGATTGTAAGAAATGAATGTTGACCCAGCATAACAAGAAGTGTGCAGTGATGTCAAGTGTGAATTTAATTGCAAGATGCTTTTACTTTTTTCATTTAAAAAGTTTCTTTAAGCAGCCTCCTGAGAAGTGATTTACAGCAATAATGTTTCAAACAAATCAAAACCAAAACAGTTATTTTATTCAATCTCATGATTTACTGATAACTGGTGAAGATTTCTTTGGCTTTGAATAATTCTGAAGATCTTAATGAGAACATATAATTTTTTTGGAAAATGTTCCTCTCTTGATACTAAGACATGGAAGGGGAGGAGTTTGAGGCTGTTAAAGTCAGGATGGGACTACGTGGCTCAAGTAGGCACCTAATTGTGGCTTCAGGTTCTCATATCCTACTTGCAGGTCTCTTTGAGGACCTGAACATTTTTGACTGTACCCAGCAGCATCTGAATCTTGACGGTACAAAACTGCCCACCTGAGCCCTGCGAAAAGTAATAAACCAGTGTTTTCTGAGATATAGCCAGAGGATTCATGTTCCGCACAAAACATAGGACATGGTTTGAGGATGCCTTCATACCCAGCTGTGAGATTTGAATTAAAATTTCATCCTGGTCAGGTGCACTGGAGTACTGGAGAGTGTTGATGTGACTGCTGTAGTGGAGGCTAGTTCTTTCTGAATGGAATTAAAATACTGCTTAGTGAATACTTTGTACTTTCATGATTTTTTTCCTCCTTGCCTAAGATGAATTATTCAGTGGAAAGCACAGTGCAGTCAATGGGCATGATTCAGGGATAATTGACAATCTGGTACCTAGAGATGCTTAGTCATGACTTGCTATGTGGTTGGGCCCAGAATCCTTGGAAAGAAAATGTTAGATTTCCTAACTTATTTTATGAAGACTGGTCCAACAAACCACAAGGGCTATGGATCCAAGGGGTGGGAACTGCCTTTTTGCAGCTCACAGCCAAGTAACTAAATCTAGAAGGTGTGCAGCATTAGGGCATATCTTCTCATATCTTTCCTTGTATAGGAGTAGTAAATTGGGTTTTGAAGTTCTTGTCTCATTCACAGAGGACTAATAGACAGCCTTTGTCTAATCTTTTTGGGATTAGCTTTAGGTATTTCCCTCGAAAAGGGGACATGCTGGATGCCTTTCCAACATGAGATTGATTTTTTTTTTTTCCAGTTTGGGAGTGATTCTCTCTTGTGTCCTCTGCTAAAGATGGAAACCATCATGTTTATGAGGCAGACAGTTTTGGAATGGTGTATGTTGTTAACATCTATATGTTGTCTGTAACCCAATTTTTGCCACTTCTTGCTCTGTAACCTTGTGAAAATCTTCCACTTTTTATCCCAGTAGTTTCAGCGCCTTGCTGTTGTTTGCTTGGTTTTATAGATAACTTCATTGAAGCTACAACTGATAAAATAATTCATCTTTCTTACTACTTTATTACTTCAGGTTTCACTATTAGCAACTGTTCCTGTGGCCCTCTGTATCCATTTTTTTTTCTTTCACTATTCCATACAGACACCCTCAGCCAGTATCTCCAGTCTCTTTGTACATTCATGAGCCTGTCTGCCCAGTCCTTCTGAGGGTGACTGCCTGTACCCTTTTTCCTCGTCTGGTGACCATTTCTGTGACTATTTTTCTTTCCCTATTCTGTTCCTTTGTATGTCCAGCCTTTCTCAGACTTGATTATCCACCGAGTTCCCTTTTGACATTCTCCTTCCAACAGGTATGAAAAGTTACAGAACTGTTACGCTAACAGTAGATGCACGTTTGTTATCAACATAGTTTTTTATGTTAAAAAGCATATTTTCCCTACTTTCCTTTCTTACAGTTAATTATCCTCCTTTATTAAAATGGTTGACAATGCTCACATCTGATGATGTGAGCAGACTTTAAAAAAAGCAGCAAAATTTCATGGCAGCTGAAGCCTTTATTTTTTCCTTTGAAGTGTCTGTCATTCTATTTAGCATAAAAATAAAATATATGCTAGTGTTTCCAGTAATTCTTTTTTTTAACAAATAATTTGTAAAATTTAGACCAAATATTCAGCATATAACCATTCTTGAAACATGAATGCTTATGTGTTTGAGAAATGCCATACTGTAAACTTTTTTACTTAATTATATCTCAAGCAAGGAGAGAACTGAAATGGTTTATGTGACTCAGAGTCAAATTTGGTGTAGAAAACTTATCACATGTGTTTTGGTTTTTTTTTTCCACATTAGAGAAGAATCAACCTTTGCCATTCTAAAATGTGCTTCTGTTCACAGATAATTTTTTGTGTACTCTTTCTTGGTATTTCTTCTGTTAGCAATAGTGATGTCTCAACTGCTGCAGTCTTTCAATGTGCTGTTACCTCATTTTGCTTCCATTCAGTTTCACTTTGTTTTTAAGACATTTCATCTTGGTGTCAAAATTCATCAGAGCCACTGTTCCATCCCTTCATGGGGGGGTGCATTTTAAACTCACATATCTGCACCTTTATGTTTGAATTTCCATGCCTACTTACGCTCTTTATCTAAAAAAGGCTGATGAATGATTATTTGTATTTCTTGTGATACTTTGCGTGAGATCAGAGCCTCTTCTCTACCTTTACTGACATCTGGGGCTGGCTTGTCCCGTGTCTGTGAATTTGGATTATGGTGTTAAAGGCTTCATTTCTTTTTAGAGTCATGTGTAATTTCACAAGTATTACAAAAGCAAGACAACCAAACAGTTCTGATAAGCATTAGTTTTGGTTTTCCAAAGGCATTCCTGCTTAAATATTAGGTTTTTTAAGGAAAACTTAGAGATGTTTCAGACCTTTTCTGTTTGTTCTTGGCAGTGTACAAGTTGAAATATATAGTGATAGAGAGTCCAAATATATTTTTGTACTACAGATCTGTTCAAGTATTTATATTGGAGGAAAATTGACATAATGGTGTGGTACAGTCAATGGTAAACTGATGTGATAAGTATCTGACATTTTTCTGTGTCACAAGTAACTGGAAAACAAGGAAAACCCCCTTTCTCTGGATAGATAGGATTAGACAACCAAATATCAAGGACTGTATTAATAGTCATTATTTTATTTTGAATGGTTCTTTTTAAGCATAAATATCACAGAGAGGTGTGCAGAAGTGTTTCATATGTTGCATACTTGAAATTAGATATTTGGCAAGGTTGTTCACTTTATAATTAATTAAAAATTTATTCCAATGAATTTTTGTAATTTTGCAAGACTATAAATTAAAAGACAAACCACAGTGTTATGACATCAACATTTTTGGCCAGGCTGAAGTGAAAAACAGGTATTCAGCTGTTTCTGTGGTTGACTCTTCTGAACTTGGTGTAAGCTAAAGAAATTCAGATTTGTAATTTTCCCTGGCAGTGTCTGTATTGATGTTATCTGTGTTAGGTCAACAGCTTAACCTGTGTTCCTGGTTTGGGTTCCTGCAGGTTTCTGGGTTGTGACCAAAGCAATGTGGAAGAACTGTTTAAGGAGAGTTTAAACAGGACAGCATAGTTCATTCCTCTTTCAGCCAGCTGTGTGTCTCAAGTTCTACTTTTTCCAGATAACATAATTGCTAAACTGTTCTAGTCTTCAGCTTAACTTAGATTTATTTGTTGCACATCCTGGTTTACTTATTAATGGTAGGTTTTAGCATTATTACCTTTAATTAGGTATATTGCTGTAGTCCCTAGGATTCTGCTCAGGATGAGTTGGATGTTAGGAGCTCTCTTCCATCTCTCTCTGGATATGAGATGTAGTCTTGCTTGTGAATTTTTCTGCCATTTCCTGTCATTTTTCCAGAGTGCTGTTTAGGACACTTTTTGGTGTTTTCATCACCACAGAGGTGATGATTTCTCCCAAAGTATCTTTCATACAAGGAAAGTTGATTTTTTTTGACTTTTATAAATATGAGAAAATTAAGTATCAACAAATTCTTTCTCAGGGCATGGCTTGTGTTACTCTTACCTGTTTTCCTGAAGACTATTAAGTGTTGCTGGTATCATTTCTGTTGAATTCGCTTTGTAAAATAATCTCTGCTTTTACATACTCAAGTATTACTGTTAATCCTTGTCCACTTTGTGGCACAAAGGAGCCATACCTAATATGTGCTAGTGATCATAGTGTTTTTCAGGTATTAAAGGCATCTGTTTCAGCTGCCTCTGTAAGAATAGGTGCTTCTAAGTTGCACATGACAACCATTGGAAGAAATGTGGGTGAAGCCTTTGAAGGTGATACGAGTAATGTTGTGAAATGTGTCAGGACTACCATTGTATTGTTCAAATGCATATCCAGTTCTGGAATCTTCTTGTAGAATACACTGTAATATGAAACATAAGCTAAATGTTCAGTATCCATAATGATCAGCTGAGAGCTCTGTTGCCTCTTCATGTAAATTCCGTTTCTGTACTGCTATCAACATGATCTTGAGATGTGGTCCTAAGTCTTCTTTATACCGTGTCATTGAAAAACATCAGCTGTGCTTGCAATCCCCTTTGAAGGAATATGGAATTTTGAAATACGTAATTATGCAAATACTTTTGGAGACTTTTTAAAGTCTCCTTGGCTTGCTAGCAATAATAATCTCGTTTTTAAGATTATTGAGAGGTGAGCAAGATGTAAAATAATTTTTTGCTGTTGTCACTGTGGCTTTCTTTCGACTTCTATTCACAGTGGCATTGGTTATGTTTCAGTTATCAACTCAGAGAGTGTTTTCTTCCTTGTACTGAATGACTCTGAGTGATGACATTCATGTGCATGTACCACTTAATTTTAGTATAGCCTGTTCTTGGAACTCTGTATCCATCATCAGGTATTGCTCCTCTTTGATACTGAGATACTGCTGCAACTCAGGAAATACTTTGGAATACTTTATGGAGCAAAAATAGCAAAATAATTTTTTAAAAACCATTTAGGTTCCATATAAGAGAAACTCTTACCTTCTTGTAAGAGATAAGATCTCGTCTTGGAAACTCGCAAGGGCGAGAATAATAAAGTGGAGAATAATAAAATGGAGAATAATAAAATGTTCCATACTTCATTAACTAATTCTTCTACAGAAGTGGTAGTTGCTGCTAAATTATATTCAATTTCCTGAGAATTTTTTGATCTACTAAGGTGGATCTCCATTAGGAGAACAAACTTCTCTATGCTTTCTTGCTCATGGGCTTTTATCTAGCTACCTTGCAATGATACTGTGTGTGGACTAATATTAGTGGAATACTCAGCACTTCAGCAACTTGTTTCAGAAGTTCATGGAGGTACTTTAAAAAATAAAGAAAAAACCCCCACAGTCTTTTCATCCCTGGTTAACCTGTGACCTCCATCATTTGAGACTAATAAAAATATTTTCGTTGGTAAATCCCAAAGTTCTTTGAGTGCTGCTCTTGCTGTTTGGTAGATGGGGAGTGGGGGGGAGGGGGTACCTTTGGGGCTTTAAGATAAACATTGATCAAATAAACATCAGTCAACTGAGTGCATAAGGCAGGAGGAGCCCTCAGTGCTGAATTCTGATTCTGTCCTCTGCTTCGTGGTGGCATGGGAGAGCACAACTGCTGTCCATTCCCCAGGAAAAAAGGGAAGGAAAGCTGCAGGGCATTTATCTAAAGTTTGTGCTCTACAAAATTAAAGTGTGATGAAGTAAATATGGGGAAGATTCTGTTGAACTTGATATAGGTGACTTTTGTTAATGCAGTGTTCAAATGTACTTTGAGGTAAAAGAGAGAAGAGACAGAAGGTTTTGTGGGCTTTGGTTTCATTTGTTTTTTAGGGAATACTGATGTTTAGTATCTTTGCCTGTCTATACCTTAAATGTGATTATAAAATCAAACGTTTTAAACTCCTGAACGATCTTGCCATTTCCTACTAATCTCTCCTGTTACTTCTAAAAAGTAGGAATAATGTCTTCATAGCTCGGGCATTCTGTTTGTGTATCAGTGCACTGGCAGTCATGAACCCAAGGAGGTTATCAGCTTTCCATATGTGTTTTATGTAAGTCTACTGCAAAATTTAAAAGGCTGACTTTAAAACATACTTACATTGTGAGATTCATCAATATTTGTGAAAAGGAGGTGTTTTACAGGTTTAAAATTATCTGTTAAAATGTCCATAAGCATACCATAACTATACTTTGTTTCCTCCACAGGCATTTGTAAAGGATGTGCATGAAGATTCAATAACAGTTTCATTTGAAAACAAGTAAGTGTATTGCTGGTGTTGTACCTGTAAATGACAGAGTATCAACCTTGCATTTGATTAACCTAAATATGGCTTCGTGCAGAGAAGCGTTTTTTAGATACACTAAACTTGCTGCTGGCATGATTTAAAGTTGTATTTAGTATCTACTATTTTGTGCATTTCTATATAAATGCTTTTAATGGTTTAAATACTTTTAAGTGCAAAACTATAGTAACATGGGTTTTGCTGGGAAGATAATCATGTTGTTACTGAATTTACGTGATGACAACCCTTGTTTCAGTAAGTCTCATGACTTTCTCATGTGAATGTGTTGCCTTAGTTTTAGAAGATTACATTATTGCAAAATTTGTTCTGTAGATAAGTGATGAATACCAGTTTTCTAATCTAGAAACAAAATTTATCCAGTCTCCATTAAAGAAACTGAAAATTAAAACTGTATTTAGACTGGATCCTGATCAAGTTTTCGTAACCTGTAGCAGAACCAAAGAAAAAGAAGGTACAGGCTTGTTTTGAAGGAAGTGTCCAAATGTGTTATGAAATGTTTTTTAGTCTGTGTTTCTAATGTTGGGGTTAAAACCTGTAACTGTATATAGAGGGAGAACTTCTGCTGAAAGATTCAAAAGACTGCAGGTGACATCAGGGTTTCACCTAAGATGTTATTTAGATGTGTTTTTTCTTTTTATGTATACATTGGATCACATTACCTTTAATATATATATGCACTAAAGCTCCACAGAATTTGAAAATGTAAAATTAATGGATTAAGGATGTTTGATTTCTGTTTACAAAGAAGATAAAAATGTTTAGACCATTTACTGTTTTTGTTTGTAGCTGGCAGCCAGAGAGACAAATCCCATTCCATGATGTGAGGTTCCCACCACCTGCAGGCTATAATAAAGACATAAATGAAAGCGATGAAGTAGAGGTGTGTATGCTCCATTAACAGCTCTTGTCTTGAGAAGTGAGAGAACTCACCGTGAAAAATGTCAGCCAAGCCACTGGAAGGTTTGCTTCCATGTTAGGTGCTGTCGCCTTTTCTGATTCCAAGTACTGCAGCAAACACAGTGTCAGGCACATCACCAAACCCAGTCTGACAGCTGTAAACCATGCAAATTCCGTGTACCACAAGAGGCCATGTAAATTCCATGTACCGTGTCCTCCACTCTGAGTTACAAATATGCTGATTTACAAACGTGATCAGTGTTGCATTGATTACAGATCAGTCCTTTATTAGAACTGGATTCATTCAGAAATAGATGATGAACTGTAGTTCTTAAGCTGCAAGGTAATAATGTCTCTGTTACCAAAGCTTCAAGCTGAACCAGATAATTTGTATTACATGTGTGTACACATAAAACATGGAAATATATGTGTATGTGTAGATACTTAAGTGTATATAGAAAGAGATTAACTTTAAAGCAGCACATTCCTAAAGCCTACTTAATTTATAAAATTACAGTATTTATTTTTGTAATTCATTTAAAGAAAGAGAACTTTCAAGATTTTAGTTTTGCTTGCATGCTCTGTAAGTTTTTAATTTGAAAGATAAGAAAATGGCAAAACTTCTGTAATGTGGATGTGGGTGATACCATATATGTGCTAAAGAAGTGTAGATGTGTGTACTCTCTCTCAGCCACTGGTAGGACCTCATCAGACCTACACACAATTAGAAGTACTATTGATTAAATATTAACCAGTGTAAAAGTCTGAATTGTCTCTCTTTTGACTGCATGCAAGACTGAAGCAGCTAAATGCCAGTACATTGGGTACTGTATTATTTATTATTATTTATCTATACAGTCTTGCTGTTACATGCTTTCTATGTTGTGCTCAGAGAATTCATGTGCTAAGATGTTTTGCTGGATTTTGTTCTTATGGAGCTCCTGATCATATTAGTGTCAGCTTTTGTGATGTCTTTTAACAACATAATGTGTATTTTGTTTAGGTTTATTCCAGGGCAAATGAAAAAGAACCCTGCTGTTGGTGGTTGGCTAAAGTGAGAATGATAAAGGGTGAGGTAGGAGTATGCATATATACATATATATATTTTATATTTGCTTACACTTCTTTCTTCCTTTTCTGTTTATATATTGATATGCACTGTGGTTTGAACTAATCTCTCTTCATTTTTTAAGAGTTTCTTGATTAGGACAGTTGCAATTACCATTAACCTCAGCCTGAGAAGTCAAATTTGACTTGTACAGTTAACAAAAGTAACTTTTCCTTAATAGTGTAATACTCACTCATGTCATAAAATATGTGGCTTGGATGATTTTATTATTTTTATATCAGTTCTACGTAATAGAATATGCAGCCTGTGATGCTACATACAACGAAATTGTCACAATTGAGCGTTTGAGATCTGTGAACCCCAATAAACCCGCAACAAAAGATACTTTTCATAAAATCAAACTGGCAGTTCCTGAAGATTTAAGGCAAATGTAAGTACAAGCGTTTCTTTATAACTTGTTTCAGAATGTGGGTAACTTCTTAAGCCTGAGACAAGAGGAATAAAAATGCTTTTTACCACTCTAAATTAACTTTCTGAAATATAAGAATGTAAAAAATACAGATACTGATATGGTCGTACTTCAAAAAAGAAAAGATGATTTTTAAATTGCAGTTTAGTCCTGGAGGAGGAAACACTTTCTGCAAAATTTTAAGGTTTGTGTGTGGTACAGATTAAGATTTTTAGTCTTAACAGCTGTTCAGTGATATGCACAGGTTAATCTGAATCCATTCTTGGTCATCTTATTATTTGATGATGGCGCTGGGAATAGTCGAACAATAATGAAACCTCCTAGAGTGATACAAAGCCAGCTAGTTTTCTCCTAGGCCATGGACTTGTTCTTCTCATATAAATATAGCTCTAGAAGTCAGATTAATACTGACTCCCCTTGTTTACCTTCAGGTCACTTTATGCTTTTCTTGAGATGCATGTCATTGCCTCCGTGTGGAATAAATTCAGGTTAGACTAAAACTTTCTGAAGTTAGTGTTAAAGCGTACACAAGTTCACTCGGTGGTGAGTGGACACAGGAAACCTGGAGAAGCCAAGCACAGCATGAGATGAGCATGACGTCCTTAGAATGCTGCAGGGGTTACAGTGAAATCACGTGTTTTGCTGGTTCATGATGTGTTTGAAATCTTGAACTTGCTGATTATAGCGATTATAGCTTTTTAATGTAGTTTTATTTAACTTGTTGTTTCACAGTTACACATACAGAAAATTTCTGAAATATTTCTAATCCTGCTCTTGTGAAAACAAATGAAAGAAAAATGAGTAAAATAAATGATAAAAGAATAAAAAAACACCTGCCTTGAAAGGGAGAGCCTGGAAATCTTTATTTACATTCTTTGTGCTGAGGAATTATTCTTTTTGGCTGTTAACCTTAAATGCAGTGGTTACTATTTTTAACTTTGTAACATTTTTATTCCTAGGTGTGCCAAAGAATCTGCACATA
Organism: Ifrita kowaldi; assembly: GCA_013398055.1. NCBI lineage: Eukaryota > Metazoa > Chordata > Aves > Passeriformes > Cinclosomatidae > Ifrita > Ifrita kowaldi. Next base: position 1,294,437 of record VZRS01009358.1, read on the forward strand.
AGGACTTCAAAAAGGCAGTTGGAGCTTTTTCTGTAACATATGATTCTGAAAACCACCAGCTTATTATTTTAGTAAGTACAAATGTCTTACAGTACCGTTGGCAGTGATTTGTTTCAAGAGTCTGTGTGTAAACCACTGTTCTCTTTCTTAATAATTCAGTCAATCAATGATGTAACCACAAAGCGGGCGAACATGCTGATTGATATGCACTTTCGGAGTCTTCGCACCAAGTTATCCCTGATACTGAGAAATGAAGAAGCCAGCAAACAGCTGGAGGTATGTTGGTTGTTTTCCCTGAAGTAATTTGAGTAAAACAGATAATAAAAAAATCCCTCATGCGTTTCTTAGCTGGTAGGACTTGCATTGGGGTGAAAGTAATGATGTACTGATAATAATCTAGGTGGTAAAAAAGGCAGATGGAAGTGTCATCCAACAAAGAGCCTATGCTTTCAAAGACTCATTTTTATCAGCAGGATTTTGTGGAGGATTAAATACAAATATGTAGACACACATACACATGTATTTCTTCCATATTTTTAAGCATAAAATAATTAGCCATCATTGCACAAATAATGCCACATATTTAGTAGCTTTAAAAATAGATGGAAGTGAATATGTCATGATACCGATGGGACTAGAACTGGAGCTAGCAAAATAATACAACGAAAATGAGATGGAAGGGGTGAAACTGATGTTGGTAGAATGTATGAAGGGATAGGTTTGTCTATAGATAAAATGTTAGGAAATAATCTTACAGCAGATACAGCTTCTGATATTCCTGTGACTGGTGAGTGGGTGTTGACTGGCAAGAAGCTTGAGTCATACTTGTCCATGGGTAAAAGGAAAAAAAAGAAAAGAAAAAGAGTAGGCTAGGAAATAAGGGGTTCTTTATACATTAGAATTGAGATTTCTTCATGGTTTTTCTCCTATCTACAAATTAGAAAAAATAGCAACATTTCTGCAAACTTTTTAGATTCACTGTCAAGAACCAGAGGTACCGCTTAAACTACTGTGATTCAGTTTGACACGGGTGTATACCTGCAGTGTTTCTGCGGAGCGTGGTTTCATTCCCCCCCATGCTAAGGGTTACCTGTATTTGAAGTGGGATGTCATGTTGTAGTTCAGGCCTCTTATATTCAGTGGGTATACTCACTGTTACAAGAAGTTCTCACTTCTGTTGTCCTCTCTTTAGTATCTTGTTTTCTGTGTTTCCAAACTGAAATCCAAGTTTGTTTGGGTTTTGATTTTTCTCAAGATGAAGGATGGACCAATTTTTCCTCCTTGGTGTTCCTTACCGAGCACCCCACTATAGCTCTTCAGTAATCATTCTTCTTTATCTTCCTCCAGAACTGACAATTGTGTGGGCAGTTTACCTCTTGAAGTGCAAAGTATTATTTTGGAGGTGGGAAGAACAACAGCCGCTTTAGAGCTAATTCTCTTTACATGCCCCCACAAATGCATGCACCAACAACTGTTGTCATTGATTCCTTTCCCAAACTAATCTTGGATTCTTCTTGTCATTGTAACACTGAGTCTTTTTGCTGCTGTGAAGGTCTCAAACTTGATTTGGTTCTCACTAGAAAACCATTGTTCAACTTCAGTTTCTACCTAAGCAGTACTTAAATAAAGCTTGTGAGATAAATATATGCTGTTAAAATTTGTGTGACAGAAGTTGACTGGTATTTTGGCGTTTGTGTCTCTTGTAGTTAGAATTAAATATAAAATCAGTTTCATCCAAAGTTGAAAGGAAAAGCTTCAGATAATAAAAATCATGCTCGCTATTTCTGTTGAGCCACTGACATACCAACAGACTGCGCATGTCCATCTGCAGAAAAAATATTTAGTGAACACTTTGGGCTTTACTGCATTATTAATAACAGTTCACTGTTTCCGTCAAATAAACCTTTGTATGTGTCTCATACTCACTGAACTTCAAAAGTCTACCACTTCTTTTCTTCTAGCAGTTTTACCTATTCTGTTTTCTGAGTCATTATCACTAGACCAGCTTCTTTTGTTCACTGGAGTTTTTGTCTTCCAATTTGTTGTACCTCCTTTTCTGCATGTTAGCTTCTTGACTTGCATGGCTTTTCAAATGTGGCTTCTCAAATGTGGCTTTTAGAACATCAAGTAAAATAACTGATTATTTTTTGTTTACATTCCTTCCCAGTGGGTGTGACTTAGCTGTTTTGAGTGTCTTTCACATACTAAAAAGCCTGAATTTACAAGTGTTTTGCATTCTGGTTTGTATTTTACTGTATCTAGAATTCAGTTCTGGCTGCCGTGTAGGTATTAATACATTACTTGCAGAGATGTCTCTATTAATGTATGGAAGGGAAGTAGAATACAGAATTTCCAGTGTTTGAATAGAACACACTTTTTAATAATTTGCAGAAAAGCTAATAATGTTTTAGTGCAAGCAGTAAAACTGTGGTTTGAGGTACTCAGTGATGATGTAGCTTCATCCTTCCCACATATCGTAGATGGTTAACAACTGATCATTGTCTTGGTCATCCTGTTCTCTTAGTTGGCTGTTTATAAAAGATGTCAGCTACTAAATCAGTATTTGGATTATCTGTTAGAATGTAGAAATGTGAGCAAAAATAAGTTTTGCTTTCCAAGTTGTCTTGTAATGTAGCTACTGAAGTGCCTGACAGCGAGAGTATCTGAAGTATTTCATGACATCTGGATACTTAACACCACTATCTACTGTAACCATTTCTTTGAAACAATGATTTAGCACAGGATATTTATCGACAGCTTTGAGCAGGAGCAGGTCAGAAAGCAGTACCAGACTAGCTGGGACAGTATAGGGCTTGTTGTGGGCATTTCCTTGATGTTTTCGCAGCATCTGTAGCATCTCATTTTGCTGACATTAAACTGCTAATTTAAAGTGTGTGTCTTGACAGTAGTTACAGCTTTGATTGCAATGCAGAAACAGGGACAGGATTATATATTTTGGCTTTTATCTTGTTTCTTCTTGCAAAACACTTTCCTTAATAGATTATCACAATTGGAAATTCTTTGTCTTCCCACGATGCATTAAACTACTGTTCCTTTCTTGTGTTCTGTTGTGCTCGCTCTTGTGTGTGCTCGATATGACCCTTCTGTCTTGGTAGGTGTGTGATTCCTGGATGAAATTCTGAATATATTTGTACTCTGAATTAAAGCAGTTTTTGTGTTGTCATGCATAGGCATGGATTCTTCATTTTATTTAAGTGCAGTAGATATCCACAGTTGCTCTGTTTTGTATATAATTTTGTGTCAATGGTTATTACTGTTTCTCCCACCTGTTGAAATTGGTGCAGTTTTTTTTCTCAGAGATCATAAGGTTTGCTTTAATAATCACTACAGTTCCTATTTTACTACCTTACAAGTGCTGTCTTACCTAGTAACACCTGATAGCTGTAGCTATTAAAAGGTAATTCAAAATAGAGGTGTCAACACAGCTAGAGGCCAGCCTTGTGTTAGTATTTAAAAGACTTCTGAAGGAGTCTCTTCAGTGTTTTTGAAGCTAAAAAAAGTGCATTAAAAGGATTGATTAAATAAAAAGTAGGCTAAGCACCTGATTGAAAAATAGGTTTGAAAGTTATGTTGATTTCTCTTTCCAGTGTACTGACAGTCAAAGTGAGCTGACATTAGATTTTTCTTCAGAGCTCTAGGCAACTTGCATCCCGATTCCATGAACAGTTTGTTGTACGTGAAGACCTAATGGGTTTGGCCATTGGCACTCATGGTGCTAATATTCAGCAAGCCAGGAAAGTCCCTGGAGTGACTGCCATTGATCTTGATGAAGATACTTGTACATTCCATATTTATGGAGAGGTGAGTTCCCTTCTTTACCATTTCAGAAAATACCTGAAGGAAACAAGCAAACAAAAACCTTGGGGAAATGAATCTTGTTTCTTATACATCTTTCTATTGTAGGATCAAGATGCTGTGAAAAAGGCAAGAAGTTACCTTGAATTTGCTGAAGATGTCATTCAAGTCCCAAGGAATTTAGTAGGTATGTCATTTCTGGAGGCTACCTCTGTGACAGTAAGGAAAAATGCCTTCTGAGAGCTGCCCTAAACTAGAAGCCATGTGCTGATGTTGAAGTACAAGGCAGAATAGTGTATGGATTAAACCAGAGAATTAATTACTTCCCCCAAACATGTCCAGACATTAGTTCAGCTGTACAACAGATGAATCTGCAGTCTCATATTTTCCTAGTATATTTTAAGAGATTTTTTTGACTTAAATATGTCTTTTTTTCCCTGTCCTTTCAAGGTATGTTTAGAAGCAGCACTGTGGGATGAACTAGGAGTTGGGTATCAGAGATGAAGAAAATAGCTCAAAGAAAATCTAAAATGGTTTCATTGCCAAACACTGAAAAAAGTCCTTAAGAAAACATGCAGCCTTTGTGTATGTGGAGAAAACTTTTAATGAGCTTTTGATGCTACAAAGCAAAATAAAAATACGTGATTTCATTCAGTAGATAAGAAAAGAACAGAGAAAATACTTTATGGTATAACATAGCCCTAACAGCAAATGTTTTAATAGGTTGTCAAGTAGTGTATGAAAGCTGGTGTTGAAGCAGTGTGAAATTCTGCAGTGGGACAAGTACTAAGAAAAGTGGCAGCTCAGCTCTGGAATTGATTAAAGCAGTAGTTTTCCCTTCCCTACTCCCTCCTGGTTCCACTGGTGATAAGTGAAAATGATAAGCTGCCATCATTATTTTAATTTGAAATCTTAAAGTCTGTTTCTCTTTAGAATTTAGCAAGTATATTTTTTTGGCAGGTTTTCATTTCTGCTCCTAATTCTTGACCTGGATCCTTTAGAATATAACTTTGGCTGAACCCTATGTTATGTCTGAAATAAGCTATGTTTAATAATTTGGCTTTTAAAATTCCTAATAATTTGCTTTAAAAATGCAGAAGGCTTCTATATATATATATGTATGTACTGATTTTTTTAAATTTATATGAGAACAACTGGCTTTTTCTATTTAATTATATTTTTTAAAAATTCAAACTGAACAAAAAAGCCCCAAACAAAGAAACCCACCCAAGATGTTTCATATTTTTTAAAGACTGCATGGAAGTTTTTATTTTAAAATATTTGTGTGTGCTGCCAAATCCTAACAAAAACTTTGATTGGAGTAACTGATGTAAGTTGTGGAGGTTTTGGGGGTTTTGTTTGATTTACATGACTTTTTTAAATCACTACCAAGGCTTTTTTACATGTATTGGTAAGCTGCTGTTCCATTTGCCAGTAATATATTATGAAATAAAGTACTCAGAAGTAGTTTATGATACTCAGGACAGCCTTTGTCATTGAGGAGGAACTTACTGGCCATATTTTGTCATGTTTTCTGCAAATATTCATGCTAGAAAAGTTGAAACACAAAAATGAAAATTTATTTAGCTTTGAAGGATAGAAACAATAGGAGTCTGTTGTGACTAAAAGTGGCATTTAGTTTGTTCTTCATGGATTAGTTGTATCAGACAAACAGTAGCTGTTATGCACTTGGAGTTTTTTACCTCTGTTTTAGAGATGTGCCTACGATAAAAGATCATGTTTTAAGTTTTCCAGCAGTTTGCTAAATGAAAATACTTTTTTTAGTTACCTGCAGAAAACGTCTTTGACATCACTCTTTTAAGCTTTTCTTGAAAGCTGTGATTGAAGGATAAGGCCCTCCCTCATCATGTCCCAAGCAGCTTAGTTTTCTTGCCAGTTTGCAGACAGCATGTTGTTTTGCTGAGACGGGAGAGAGCTAAATTTTCATTTTCCTTGTCTCGCACTAGAATGTCTGCTTCAGAAGATACGTCTGCATTACTGGCATTGGAGTATAATTTGTTTTCATTTTTATTTTTGACTTTTTAGTGAATTATAAACTACTGGCAAAAATGTCTAAAAAACTCAGTTTCAGAGAATTTTACATCTGCCTGAAACAGTATCTTTGTTAGTATTTGATCAACTAAAATTTTGTAAATGAGCTAAGTTTTGATTACACAAGAAGTGGTTACAGCGAATGTTAGGGCACTGTAAAAGGGATTTTTTTGTGTTTTGGTTGGCTATTTTAAATGCAAACAGCAATGTTTGTAATTCACTGAAGCTATTTTAAACCTACCAAAGCAGAGCCAAATAAGCATTCAAGGTACTGAGTATTTCTGTGATCAGTGTGTGGTATAAGTTAACACCACAAGCTTATGTGGACATTTTAGTTTGTGGCTTGTTAATTAAATCTTTATTGTAGAGGATTCAGGCATTTTGGACAAGTTCTTGCACTGGTCCTTAAATAGTCTTGTCTAATTAGAGTATAGCAATGCTCTCAGGTTTGGGGGAAAACCATGAAGATGGAATGTTCTGTGTGTTCTTTCCATAGGAAAAGTAATAGGAAAAAATGGAAAACTGATTCAGGAGATAGTGGACAAATCTGGCGTTGTAAGAGTGAGAATTGAGGCTGAAAATGATAAAAATATTCCACAAGAAGAGGTATGTTTTCAGTTATGATAATTTTTCCTTATGTTAATTGGTTATATTGTACTGAGTGATAAAATAAATTCTTCCTTGTATCTTCGTAGTGGTAAGATAAAGTGTTGATTAATGTGTGTTTTCTGATGGGTTCTGTCTTTTCCTATTAGTGCTGAGGGGCATTTTTATATAAATTTGACTTAACCTGTTTTAGAAAAATGCTGTGTGAAATTTATTGGTGGTGCACCTTCTTAGAGATTTCATGTTGTTCCTGTTGGAAGCAAAGACGTTTCCCAGCATGTGCTGGGCTGTAAGTCCATATATATGAAACTTGCTGGTTTCATTCATTGATCAGCTTTGAGTTTGATTTCTTAGGTTTTTACCAGGTTTAATTTTTCATTAGCAATTTCTTATGTTGAAATGAAAAACTTGTGCTTTATGTTTGTCTTGGGGTGACTCTCTTTTTTTAAAAAAAAAAACCTCTCTTTTTAAAAAATATTACCTAGGTTCACAATAACCTGTAAATTGTAACCTAAAGGAAAAACAAGCATGAACATTGTGAAACTCCTGGTTTGCACAGGAAGGCTGTCAGCCTTGTAAAGGGCCTGAATGAAGTCTTAAACATAGTAATTTGAGGCACTTCTGTGTGGGGCTGCATTGAGGGGCAAGGTTGCAGGTATGCAAAAAGACTTGAAACATGAAGGTTTTGACAACATCTCAATGCAAAAAAACTCCCTCTGGTTTCAGACATGAAATGTGCTTCAAGAAAACTGAACTGCCTTTAATTTACCTCAAAATCCAAATACATACCAGTTAAGAACTTTTACTACTTTGGATAAGATATGAAATATGGTTTCTGGAACCCTTATGTTTATGCTTGAGTAGTTATTTCCTCTTCTGTTTTATCACTTGAAAACCCACAATCCAATTTCCATCTTTCTGTAAAGAGTGGCTAAGCAATTAAGTAAGGGCTTTTTAATATTTTACTAGTTTTACATCTGTCTGAAAAGGTAAAATGGTCAATATTTAGAGTTAAAGGTTTCGGTGGTCTATTGTATTTCATTTCTAATGATAAATTCCTGCAGCACAAAAAGGAATTAGTTTAATAAGCAAGAGGGTGCTGCTATTGCTGCAGGCTAGAGAATCGCAGAAGGGTAAACATGGCTGCAGGGAGTATGTCTGGCTTTCTTTTTTTTTTAACTCTGACTTGAAAAAGCAGATTTGGTTACATTTTTCTGTCCAAAATGCAGCTTTTAAGGATTATCTTGAAAGGTCTTTTTTACCTGTCAAGTTCTGCATTCATACTTCTGTTTTACCGGTTAATGACATTTCTAATACTAGCACTGCTTGCACTGCTTCATGTGTTAGTTGTGTCATACCAGGTGCAATACAGAAACCGTAGATCAGACTTTAACAGGTAAGAATTGAATGCAGCTTTATTTCAACCATAAAATGCAAATAATTTTCCCATGTGTGAATTTGGATATTGCAGCCCTTCTTCGTGTAGTAGAACAGTAGTTCAGTTAAATTTTAATGCAGCATTTGTTTCTTTTTATTTGACTGAGATGTTAGAATACTGCCCTTTAGTTTCAAGTGCAGTTTTATACATCCCGTAACTTTATAGCAGATGATCTTCAGGCTTTTCATATTTTTAAAATGAGATAGGTACTGTTTGTTACAGTAATATATATTATTTTTATCTCTAATTTTATTATGCATGTAAGGTGTGCTCAGAATTTCCCACTGCAGCCAAGTTGAACATAGGTATTATTTCTGCTTTGAAGACAAACTTAAGATTCAGTAAATAAGCGCTTTGGTGCTTTTGTATGGCTGACATAGTTATCGCCTCGTATTCTTAATAGCTGGCATAATATACCTTGAATCCACTGCCAAAAGCAACAGCCAGCCATTTCCTTAAATGCCCTTTTAAATCATTTGTCTTGTCATCGTTTAATAATTGATACTGTGAGCCAGTTAATGCCAGTTTAGTAGAAATTTCACTGCTCTTTATCAGGTTGTATAAAATATTTATGAAACTTAAAATACCCCAGATAATAAAACATTTCAGTCAACAATGCCCGTGGCTAAAGAATTTCTAATGCTCATGAAAGTTAGTGTTAATGTTGCGGTTCCTTAGGACTAGAGGACTGTGTATATATTATTTTTCGTGGTTGCTTAATGTAGATGTGTAAGGTTTTTGTATGTAAAAGAAAGGGAGGTGGGAAGAAAACCAAACAAGACCTTGAAAGCGGAGACAAATTATAGACTGGCCATTCTTGGGGAACCTCAGCATACTGTGCATTTATTTTTTAAGACATTTGTGTCTCAAATCATTTCACTTGTGCAGCAAACCTTCCTTTGGGATGCAGTTTTGTAAAGGGTGTGTGTACAGTGGAAATTAAAGGCTTCTTTAGATGTAATGATGAGATAGTAAAACGGTATTTGAGATAATCCACTAGGTGTGCCAGGCTCTGAGCTGCAGTGGCATGCGCTTCAGCAGCTGAGTGTTGGAGATGCTCAGGTTAACTTCTGCAGTCCACAATGAAGCTTCTCCAGCCAGGGTGAGGCTGCAGCTGCTGGAACAGTCTGGTTCATTCCTTGGGCCTGTGTGGGCTGCACTCTCACCTCTGAAACGCTGCATGGACCTGTCTTAGCATCAGAAGTTTTGGTGTGGAAGTTGTCCTTGTATTGCTAAGGTTTACTTTGTTTTCCACACTCAGTGCGGCCCTTTTAGATAGATTTCTTTTCGCCTGCTTTGGCTACCTAAGTTAATCTTTAGGTGTTTTTCTCCACATGTCATAATTTCAGACTTTAGAATTTCCAGGTTTATATTTTCCTCATATTTGTTGAATCACTTAACATGCTTGAAGGGTAGAAGAACTGTAATTTAGAAATTATTACTTGAAGTACTAACTCTTCCTTGAGTATTTTTTGGCTTTCTCTTTTCAATTTAGAGATCGTCAAGAAGGATCAGGTTTTGTTTTATGACACAATGTTAATTTGATTTACTTTTTTAAAAGATCAAAGGTAGACCAAAAGCAGCTGGTGATAGAGAATGGATGTGATCAGCAAAGGTGGTATTGTTTTGAAGGGAGGAAACATAAAGTGTTCTAAATTAACTCTTTTTCACTTGTTCAGAAAAATAAATGTTAGCATTGTGATGCAAATGGTCTAAATCTTCTTATTGAAAAAAGCTCTTTGCATAAAGGGAATTAGACTACATGATATAGTCAATATCAGAATTTAAATATACTGTTGTCTCACTTCTTAATTTATGCTTATGCACGGTGTAAGAATTGTTTTCAAGTTTTACAGTAATAAGTTCTGTTCTCTTCAGAATTCAATGCCTAATCAATAACCAAGGACTATTGTTACTGTGTTTTAGGGCATGGTACCATTTGTGTTTGTAGGAACCAAGGATAGCATCACTAATGCAACTGTTCTTCTGGATTATCATCTTAATTACTTAAAGGTGAGGATAATGATGCTGCTTTACCACTGATTTTTCTATCAATACTTAAGATGGTAACAGTGTGATGATGATAATCTGTTCAGGCCCTGAGGCTGTTGAAATATTGGTATTATAACAGGTTTTCTGTCTAAAATTGGAATATTTTTAATGAAAGAATAATTTGTCTGAAGGATGGTATGACAAACAACTTTTTTCAGAATGCAAATTACGAAAGAGTAAGAAAATTTAAAAAAATCTATCCCAAAATGTGTTGCTAACTTTACATACAAGGAAGTAGTCAGTCCTTTATGCAGCTGCAAAGCAAACAGCCTTCCATGCACAATCTTGTATAGAGTGGGCACTTTTTTATGCAAAAACAGTAAACTACTTTTTAGGTAATGAATTGACATTTCATACCTGAGTATGTTTTGTAGGCAACTCAGCTTTATATGTTGTGTTTGCCTCTTGGCTCCATAACTTCCCCACTAGTCTGTGATGCGTGGTGATGCATTTGGATGTGTATAGGGAGCAAAAAATGTCCCACATTTTTGCTTATAGTTACTTTTGCCTGTGGTGCTTGTGGCCAGGTGCCCAGTCTTTGATGGCAGGGCCAGATCTAACAGTGGGGACAGCTTTGAGTTCATGTAATTAAATAAAGTCTTGCATCTCTTTTGAAGCCTTCAGACCATTCATGATTTGATACGTGTCCAGTCGGTGCAGTAGCTATCAATGAATCTTTTAGAATGCTAAAATTTCTATGCATTGTTAAACTTCTCAGTACAGGTAATCATACAAGTTAGGAGAAGAAACAACTTCTTGTCTGACCTACTCAGTCACTTCACCTTTTTAATCCTGCTTTTGTCACTCCTCTGGAGCAGAGGTACAGCAGCTCTGCAGCTGTCACAAGTTGGAGGCAGAGAAGGACCAGATGAAAACTAGTACTAAAAATCAAGTTCCTTTCTTGCATGCTCACTATGATTGAGAAGATATTTCTGGTTTAAACTTCTTTGCCTGCCTAAAATGGGTACTTGCATGTGAGTCAGTACTTAAATGGGTACTGACATGGTAGTTGAAAGCATTTAATTGCCCAGCAATTTTACTTTAGATTGATCAGTTCATCATCAGCTATGGTCACTTTGTCTTAGTGCTCTCCAGCCTTCCAGAGCAGAAGATCACAAATGAGTGTTCATCAGTCTTTGTGATAACTACTGGATAGATTCTTATCTTAGAGGTTTTATCTTGGCCTTCTCATGCCATTAAACATAAAGACACAAAATGTTATCTTAGTGGCCTGTTGCCTTATGATTCAGAGTAATGTCCTCCACTTCACTGAGAAGAAGTGGGACGGACTTGTTCCTCTAAGATGTTCATGTTTTTATGCCTCCAGACAAAGATTATTAAGGAAGCATTTTGTAAACGATACATAATAGTGCATCAACATCAAATGTACTGTGTCAGCTCAGAGTCATGAATTTCTCTATAAAATGAAGAAAGCAGACTTGGCTGGAGTGACTGTAGTGAATTTTCAGGATCTTGAGAGGAAAGACTAATACCAGGATTCACAGCCCCCGACTGCAGGAAGGTAGACTTTGGCCTGCTCAGGAATCTGCTTGGAAGAATCCCATAGGATATGTTCCTGTAAAGAAAACAGGTTTGGAAGAGCTGGCTCTTGAAGCATCACCTTCTCTGAGCTCAGGAATAGTCCATCTTGATATGCAGGTGGTCACACGAAAGTAACAGGAGGCCTTCAGGGATCAACAAGGAGCCTGTTGCTAAATTAATATAGAAAAAACAAGGGTACAAGGAATAACGTAAGGACAGGTGACTCAGGAGGAGTACAAAGACACAATTTGAGTGTGCAGGGATAAGTTTGGGAAAGCTGAAGTCCATCTGGAGTTGAATATGACAAGGGACATGAAGGGAAACAGGAAAGGCTTCTACAGGTATATTGGCAGCAAAAGGAGTACCAAAGAAAATGCAGGCCTGCAGCTGGATGGAGGAAGGAACTTGCTCACAAACGGGAAGGATGAGATACTGAATGTCATCCTCAGTTTTGGTGGTTTTATTTATAAGGTTTGTCCGAAGGAGCACCAGCCCCCTGATACCAGTAGGAGAGTCTGGAGGAACAAAGACTTAGTCTTCCTAAAGGAAGATTGAGTTTGGGAACATCTTAAGGGGGAGAAGGGATATACACCAAGTCAGTGGGACCTGATGGAATGCATCCCTGAGTGCTACAACATCTTACCAAAGTCCTAGGTGACTTGCAGAGGACCCAGTATCACAATGAAACTTCCATCAATAGTTTTCTCCCTAATTGAAAAAAAAAAAGGAAAAGGAAAGATGATTGCCGCTCTGATGTGAGCTAGATAACATCTGAAACTGGCGAAGGTAGTCCATGATATGAGTTACTGTATCTCTTATACCTGATTGTGTATGGTGAGGCTGCTGTGTGCTGGTGCCTCTATGCCTAAGGTTGCTCTCCATGCTTTTATGCTTCCTCCCACCCCTCATACTGTTCATTATCATTATGTAGAGTATAACAGCTGAGTGCCTTTTTATGAAACAATACTGATACATCAGAATTGCTTAATAACTTTGGTATTTGTTATGTGCAGCAGTGTAAGGAGCTTGTGTTCCAATCTGAGTGCTTTTTCTTGATGCATGTTTGAAACAAACCTCAACTTGTCAACTGTGCCACAGGGAGAATTGTGTTGGTAGCACACGGATTTGAACATTTCCAAGTCTTTCTGTTAAACAAGTTATTCTCAAAGCTGAATTGCTGTTTGAGTATTAAATGGATGATCAGTTGCAATACTTCAGTGTATTGTCTTTCTGAGACCTGCATGTCTGCACGTGCAGATGGTTAAATAGTGGTTGTGCATGACTTGCTGGGCTTGTGTTTGCACAGGAAGTGGACCAGCTGCGTTTGGAAAGATTGCAAATTGATGAGCAACTGCGACAGATCGGAGCCACTTCCAGGCCCCCCCCGAACCGCACGGACAAGGACAAAGGGTACATGACGGACGATGGGCCGGGCCTCGGCCGCGGCAGCCGGCCCTACAGAAACCGCGGGCACAGCCGGCGTGGGCCGGGCTATGCCTCAGGTAGGTACCTGCAAGGACACTTGGGGTCCTCACAGTGGCCCAGTGGTCTTGTGATTTCTTGAAAAAAATGCAGTCAATATTAAGTATTAATATTTGAAGATTATATAGAGCTTTATGGTGTAGAAAATACTCGGCAGTGTACTGCTTTCCTGTAATCTACACTTATTTCCATGCAGTTCCATCTTCTTACAGCACACTTCTCTCTTCTACATTATGGAGCATATCTAGGTATTCCCTAACTCCTTAAGGCAAGGATTGTTATTTTATCTATATTTTGAACAATTCCTATCAATAAAGTCTCAGTTTTCATTTAAGCCTGTGTGAGTCTATCCTAATACAAATATTTGTAGGTGAAAATACTGTGTAGCTCAATTTACAGAAAAGCTATTTTCTTCATATTAAATTGAACTTTTATGTTTTTACTAGAAGAGCATGGTCACCAAAATAGTGTGTTCCTCTTTGAAACCTTGGAAAATTCATTAATGACTAGTTTTCCAGATTGTGCTTCTTCAGAGCAGTCTATTACTTCATTATTCATAATGTAGGTCAGCTGGTGTTTGTCCTGACTGAAAGGCCTGTAGTGTGAGCTTTATAAGAAAATCTTAGCTTACATTGTGCATAATACAAAATTAATGTTTTTGTGACGTTTACTATTTTTAGAAGATGTGAACTCACCTTCCTAATAATATGGGTTGTGGGGGGAAAAATGGGGAAAGAACCAGCTTTTGTCAATAAAGGTGATCTGTTAATTGGAAAAATTGTACTGGCCATTTATTTGATTTGATACATTTCTAGCATTTTGACTTTGTTCTCTGCTTTTGTGGTCTGTTACAGGCTGTTTCATGATGGAATTTTTTTCTTTACATAGATGAGTTGCAGTGATGAGAGGAGACAGGACAGGTTATATTCAGAACTTTCAGTTGTAGAAATATGAAGGAGTGTAGTCTATTACATTTATATTTTCATAGACTTTTATTACATCTTATAGTATGCTCAGTAATCTGTTGATATACTGATAACACCAATTTTAAGCACGTGGCACACTTAATTATTTAGCCTTAAACACACAATTAACTTCTATTAGTCTGTCCTGAATTTTGAAGAAGTAATATATATCATGCACCGATCTGTATTATGTATCTTACAGAGGTTGGGAGGCAGAAAAATCCCAGAACTGTTTATTAACAAAAAAAAAGAAGAAAATTTTTAAATATATACATTTTGCATTCTGCTATAGTAATTTCATGCTAAGCTACACTGGCGTGTTTGGATTTTTTTCATCCTCTTGATAGGAACTAATTCTGAAGCATCAAATGCTTCTGAAACAGAGTCTGATCACAGAGACGAGCTGAGCGATTGGTCGGCGGCCCCAGCAGAGGAGGAGCGGGACAATTACCTGCGCAGGGGGGACGGGCGGAGGCGCGGCGGCAACGCCAGAGGCCAAGGCGGGAGGGGGCGTGGAGGATTCAAAGGTAAACGGAGACTCCTTTTGGAAACAGGTGTCAGTGTGGGAATCCTAAAGCAAACTCGCTTCTGCCAGCTGCTCCTTTTCTCATCTGCTCCTACCTCCCCACCTGCTGGCCTCTCCTGACTTCTCTTCACTTTGTCAGTCTTAAATGGAGAATTTTGTTTCAGATGTGTTGAACAATGAGCAGAGAGGAATAATTCTTTTTGACCTGCTTTATTTTGAGGGAGTTTCCTCTATCATGTTTACCTAAAATGCCTCTTGTGTCAAGTTTGTGGTCTTTGCCATCATACATGGACATCAAGGAATCAAATTCTAGTTTTTCTGTAGATACAGGAAAATCTTTAAAAATCTGTATTACCCATTCAGCTGTCCATATTCACATCTTCTTGTATTTGATTTTCATGGAACAGAATAATATTGCAGTTATGTGTTCAATGGAAAAGACTAGGCAAAAGTAAGATGGTAGAGAACTTTAAAAAGTTAAATATATATATTTGAACATATAGTGTTTCATTATATTTATTTAAATACTTTCATCTGCAGCTCTGCTTATTTCTTGATTTTTTTTTTTTAAAGTATGGGTGCTGCTTAATAAGAATTTCTTGTAAGAAGGTAATGTGTAATTTAGGAAGCTTATAAGCCATTTAAAATGTAAAGATATTAAACAGTACTGATTGTGTACTTCTCTTCTTTGGTTAATCATTTTGAGAAGTGTTTTTTCTTCAGCCAGCAGTCAGTCTTAATTAAACCATGGTGGTTTTAAACAATGAGGTTTTGCCTACATTATCACCTGAGAACATTTTCTGTAGTGATTCTTTGCCCATAGTTTTAAGAACCGTTGTTATATGTTAGTAATATTTGTTCATGAAACAGAAAATTTTGAAGTAATTCCCTGCTGTACTTTGGTAAAATTTAAGTGGAAGAAGATTGTTGAACAACTTAGTTGATTAATTCTTCTTCCAGGCAATGATGAACAGTCGCGAACAGATAACCGTCAGCGTAACTCAAGAGAGGCAAAAGGGAGAACAGCGGACGGATCTCTTGAGGTAACTTTTCTCATATGGGAAGTCTGTACTGTTAAAATTGCTTTGGTGTCATATAATAACATGTACTGTATTCAGGGCAGCAAGTGACACAGTAGCCTTGTAATTCCATATTCTTTGACTCCCTCATCGCATCTACTAGAGTTGTGTTACAAAATGACACAGGTGCTCAGGACTCTAAATATATCAAGCTGTGTAAAGATGCAACTTTGTAATGCTGTTCAGCTCTTTCTGGTGAAAAACTGATTACAAGTCCCAAGAATTTACTAACCAGCTTGGTTTCAGTCTTTGTTCTTACTAGTGTTTTGGTTTTAGCTTTTATTTCTTGCTATGCTGTGTATTGTTTATCTTCTATGTACTTGAGGGAAGAAAATCCTTAACGCTATATAAAAAGAGAGTGTGTTGTAGCCAGAATCCTCAGAGTCAGAAAGATTAAGCTTCAGAAACTACCTTCACTACCTTAACTAAATGAAACATTTGCAATTGAAGGCGGTTCAGTCTAGAAAGTAAGTTAAAAGTGCACATCAAGAAACCTTTCAAGTAACAGACTTGAAATATCTTGTAATCTTAAATATTTTTAAGCTTTATAAAAAGATGTTTCTACTTTTTTTTCAAATGTTTTGCTTCATAAACTTATCAGTCTGATACTTTATGTATCTGTGTTAAGTTTCCCCACATAGAAACTGTTCTTGCTTCAAATGATAACTTGCAAATCTTCTACCATCTCTTACCACATAGGATGAGTTGTGTTGGGAGGAAGAAACAATGAGCAGCTGCAAGCTGCTGCCTCTGCGTGGTGGTACCAGGAGTCATGGTTCCAGTGGGACATAGATATGACTCTTGGCTTGCTTTTTAGGAAGCCTGGTTAAGAAAGGGACAAAATGGAACAAGTGGCCAGATGCTTAGTTTTCCAAGTGGGAGTGCTGAACTTAAAGGTGTAGTAATTGAACATGCATCTGACATGCAAACAATTAACACAGCAGAACAAAAAATAAATTAGGGCCATGTGAGTCTTATAATTAATTAGTAATTAACTTAAAAACTTGAAGCAGGCAGCGAGGAATTGTGGTGCTGAAAAAAAGACCATAAGGCACTTAAATCTTGGGGGATTTTCTGTTGCTCCAAGATTTGGATGCGATGACATGTTACAAGAAAATAAGCACTTGCGCATTGTTGAAATTTGGCTGATCAAATTGTGAAAATCTTGTTACATATCGAGGAATAAGCATTTACTCCCTTTACAAGCATAAAAATTTGCTTTCAACATGCTTTCTTGAACTTTTTTATGGCCACTTAAAAAGGCTGCGGAAGTCTTTTGGGTGTATTAAATGGATCTTTTTTTTCCAGATTAAAAAAAGGACTGAGTAGATTTTTGTTGAGATTCAGAAAAGCTGCCACGAAATGACACTATGTCTTTTGGGGCCTTTTTGCATACAAAAGTAGGAAGTCGAATTACTAGAGGTTGAAATGATGTTTCACAGATCCATCTGATATTAATTCAACTCTTTCGTGCACAAACACGCTGGAAATTTTTCTCTTAGCTTCCAAGGTAAGATGTAGAGGGGATTTTTTGGGTCACAAGTTCGTGGCATTTTTGAACAGAAAGGAATTTATGCCCTCCATTGCAGCTGGATACATTTAACAAAGCCATGAGGAGCTGGCACTATTTGCTCCTCCCAGGCGGCCAAGGTAGCAAACTCCCAGGGGTGGAGGAAAGGAGGAGAATGCTTTATATAACTCTGAATTGTTCCAGATCAGAATTGACTGCAATAATGAAAGGAGTGTCCACACTAAAACAT
Organism: Ifrita kowaldi; assembly: GCA_013398055.1. NCBI lineage: Eukaryota > Metazoa > Chordata > Aves > Passeriformes > Cinclosomatidae > Ifrita > Ifrita kowaldi. The sequence continues at coordinate 1,311,755 of VZRS01009358.1, forward strand.
TACAGAATACCTCGAGCGAAGGCAGCCGGCTGCGCTCAGGCAAGGAGCGGAACCCGAAGAAGGAGAAGACGGACAGCGCAGACGCTCAACAGCCGCTGGTGAACGGAGTCCCCTAAACTGCATAACTCTGAAGTCATATTTCCTATACTGTTTCAGTAATTCCTATTCCATGTTAGAGAAACTTGTTAGGCCAAAGACAAATAGTAGGCAAGATGGCGCAGGGCATGAAATGAACATATGTTCTCTGTTAGCCTTTTTTAACATCAACAGTATGCAGTTGTTTTCAGAATAAGAAGTTATTCAAATATTTGCATAAAAATACCTGAACTTCCGAAAATCGCTTCCAAGTACATATTGCAGTTCAAACGATGAAAGATTCTTTTTTGTTTGTTTTAAAAATACTGAGCTGTGCATTGGTAAACTTTCTGTTCAGTTGTACCATTTTAACACATCGGGTCAAATTCACTGCTCAATTTCAATTTTCAGAATAAATAGTGTTTGCAGTAATCAAATTGGCTTCTGTTTTCAATCTAACTTACCAGTTCTTCATGAAATGCTATGTCGTTTTATGTCCTGTGTCAGTTCACATTCTGGTCCACCTTTTTCAATATTTTGGTGGACCCTGAAATCTGTGTGATGTAACAATTGTCATTTTCATTAGCAAAAAAGTTGTATGATCTGTGCCTTTTTTATATCTTGGCAGGTAGGAATATTATATTTGGATGCAGAAATCAGGGAAGATGAGTTGGTAACACTAAATGTAAAATATATGTAGCAATCCTTGTCAGACGTTAGTACTTTATAGACAAGTGCATGCTTTCCATAATTTTTTCCTTACATAAACATTCAGTTAGGCAGTTATAAGAATAGGAAATTTATTTTGCACTGAAGATTTGGCAAATAGTGTTATTGAAAAAGGGGTGTAATTTTTTTCTTTGTAGGCAGTACAGAAGCTTTTTTTTTAAAAAAAAAAAATTAAAAAAAAAAAAACCTTTCCATTGTGGAAAACTAAAAAACTCATTGTTACTGAGGGAACAAGTGTAACATGTTCACAAGCTAGTAATGTGTGCCTGCTGTTTGGCCAGATGACCAGCCTAAAGCATTGATGGTTTTCATCCTCCCAAAATTTTTGAATTGCTTATTTTAATTTGGGGGCTATTTCAGAAGAGGTAGGAAGAAAGTCACCACGTCACACCCTGGCAAGTGCAGATACAGTAGTCAAAAATATTGAAGGTAAAACAAAAGTTCTTCATATTTTGAGCTGCAAGATCCTAATTACCAGCCAATACGAAGGTGTCACAGAATTTGATCCTAAGTACAGCTGTACACCAGGGAAGGGTGGGAAGTGGTGGGAGGAGCTGTGCTTTCTTTTATTTCTAATCACACATTAAACTTACTGGGCACAACTGCATAAGGACCTTCATTTTAGTCCATTTTTATTCAGTTTACTCCAGGAGGAGAGCCACTGTTTATGTACAGAATTGTACAAACTTGACCTTGCCTCTGATGTATTTTGTGAGTTTTGTTTCTTTGCTTTCTTCATTCTTTTTTTTCCTTGCATACAGGTGAGCATACTAAAACTGGCAACGAACTGCACATGATTTAACAAATATAAAAATGTCTTAAAAAGTATTGCCAAACATTAATGTTGATTTCTAGTTATTTATTTTGGGAATGTATAGTATTTGAAAACAGAAATTGGTACCTTGCACACATCATCTGTAAGCTGTTTGGTTTAAAATACTGTAGATAATTAACCAAGGTAGACTGACCTTGTAATGTAACTGCTCTTGGGCAATATTCTCTGTACATATTAGCTACAACAGATTGGATTTTATGTTGACATTTGTTTGGTTATAGTGCAATATATTTTGTATGCAAGCAGTTTCAATAAAGTTTGATCTTCCTCTGCTAACTGATGTTGATGCAATCCTTATGAATGATTGCTTTAAAAAATCTCAACTGACAGAAAGTAGAAAGTATTTCTTTGTTTAGACTTTAACTGTAGCCATTGTTTATTTACACATTTTAGAAAAGTCTCAAATATTACCAGTTTTCAAAAATACAGCACATAATGCTCAAGAAGACACAGTCTCCTCAAGGAATGGTACAGTACCTGTTGAGTGGTCACACTTCATGCACTCATTTCTCACATTCAGTGCTTGAGTTCACTAAGGTGCTAACCCGGCTAAATGTGAAATTACTAAACCACAGTCTGACTAATTGGCCACATTCCATTTCCAGGTGGGGGTTATGACCTTTTGCAGTATCTGTGTGCTTAACATATATCCCTTTCAGTTCGTATTCCAGTGGTTTTAAATGTTATTAAGTTTCAACAAATTAAACTGTGAATCTAAATGTACACTTTTATTTTGAAAAGTCATGTTGTTACAAAACTTGAAAGTGCAACAAATGTCTGATGCTTGAGTTCAGGTCCGTCCTATTGGTAACTATTATAAAGTATGGTCTAATGAATTAAAATTATTTTTAAAATAAAGTTCTTTGAAAGAGTGAGAGGTATTTGTGAATCATGCCAAAGTCTAAATTCGGTAGGGTTAAGCTCAAAGCCTTTGAATTAACAAATAGAAAGTTTGTGTTTCTGTTGTTTACTGAATGCATTTTTGTTAATGATGATGGGGAGTTAAGATTTTCAGAGTTGTTATTAAAACTTTGTCAAGGAAAAAATCTCTTTTCAGCTTTTTTGAAGCAGACAAAAATCTCTTTATGAGCACTCATGAGTTCAAGAAGGTACTAGGTTTAGTTCCTTGAATACTTTAGTTCCTTTAGTTATTTGATTCAGTTACTGATGAGCTTTTTCAGCCATTTTTTGTCTCTAATATCAAATACTGTGTGCCGTGCTTTATTTCCCCAGTCCAGGAAGGACACTGAGTGCTGTGAGTATGGTACTGAGTGTAGACCCTGCTTCTTCCTAGAAGCACTTACTGGGAAAGGCAGCTTATTTTCCTGAAGTGCAGTATGTTTCCCTGCAAAACCCTTCACTACTGAATATTAAAAGGGAAAACTTAAGCTTCCAGTGAGTATTCCTCAGTCATTTCAGGAGCCCTGATGCACAGTTCTGCTACGTTCTCTGCTAATATGCAAGAGAACATGAGTCTCAAATATTTTTGTCCTGTGTATTGTTAAAGGTTTTGTCTATTTCCCGAAGCAGCAAGACTTGCAGTGGAATACCTGTGTTAAGGGGTGGGGGAGATGTGTTGCTGGTTCTGGTGGATGCTTAAAATAATTTTTTAAAAAGTGATAAGGCTGAGCTTTTTGTTTCCACAGTAGTGTTCACTGAGCTTGTTCGTTGTTCACTTGAACTTAACAAAGATGCTAGTCAAAGAGTCTTTTCCAGACATATTCACACCCATGAGAATTGAGGTGACTAGGACGTTTACACTGTTAAGATATTAAGGCAGTTCAATATATATTAGGAACAGTGAAGTTAGACCTCCTGAGTTTAGTGTTCTGAGTAGATTCCAGTTTGATGACAAGGTTCTCCTTGCCAGAGGTTCATTAGACTGAAGCACAATATAGGTTTCACATCATATTTTTATACTGTGGTTTACAGAAACAGCTCTTTACTCTTTGGCTTTGTGAGTCTTTGACAGAGGTCTGTGGATGTTTTGCCTGCATCAGGGGATGAATCTGGTTTTCTGCAAACAATTTTTTAAAATGCATGCACATCTGTCACTTGTGCTTTCACAGTTACAAAGGTCATTCTTCTCAACCAGTTTGATAGAAATAATTGCTGTTAAACCCGGATGAGTCAGTTGCCATAATTACTCTTTTTTTTACATTGTTTAAAAATTGCTCTACAATAGACTTTAAAGCAGTAATTCTTGTGTGCTTTGAGTACTGTATGGAATTGGATAATAAGAAAGAGCAACAATCATAGGTAATTTTGTGTATCTGCTGAAAATTTCACCAGGAGAAGATGTTTTCTTACGGTTTTGCACTGAATTTAAGAATCTGGTTTCCAATAAAAGCAGTTAATTTGAAGCAAAAAATGATCACATGGGTGTAGTCTATAAATGCTAAGAACTGGACTGTTGCAGAAATGGTATAGCAAACATTTGGGGTGGTTTGGGGTTTGGATGTGCTTTTTTGCCTGGTGGATTCAGGCCAAGCCTCAGGTGTAGACTACAGCAAGGGGAGTCAACAGGCCTAAATGCAGTAAAATCAATAAGTGCTCTATTTAAAATGGGGGGGCAATTTTCTGTGACTTAGCAGTCTGAAAAGTCCCACGTCAGACATGCATCACACTGTCTGGAGTGTTCCATGAGATAAGTCAGCATGGAAAATCTCACTTTCATGTAAGTCATGCTTCAGAAAGGGAAGGTTTGTGGGTTAGACCTTTCCGAGTATCTCCTCGTTGGTACTGCTGAGAGTGGCTGAGTCTAGTCTGGGTATGGAATGAAACAATGAAACTGAGGATACTGTGTATTACTGCTTATTTTAGCAAGCTAATGCTGCATACAAATGAGGTTAAAGAGAGCCACCTTTTGAACTCATTGTGCAATTAACTGAAATGAGGAAAAAAAGCCATGTGTGTGAATAAGTTTTTTCAGGCTCACTTACCAGTTCAGATTGCTGTTGTAGCAAACTGCAACTGCTTTAGGCAGCTCATCCCGTTGGAGAACTGCTGTTTTGATGGCATCTGCATTTACTTAAGGCTTCTGTATATTTTAAAAATACTGCTCCCAGTCTATTCAGAGCCTTTCCTTAATAAAAGGAATGGAAGTGGTGGAATCCTAGAATGATCTGGGTTGGAAGGGACCTTAAAGATCACCTACTTCCAACCTCTGCCTTGGGCAGGGACACCTTCCCATAAAGCAAGTTGCCCATAGCTCTATCCAACCTGGCCTGGAATGCTTCCAGGCACGGGGCATCTGCGGCTTTTCTGGGTAACCTGTGCCAGGGCCTCGCGACCCTCATTGAAAAACCTTCATCTTTGTATCTAGTCTAAATTGAATTTGCTTTTAGTTTGAAACTGTTACCCTTTGTCCTTCTGCACAGGCCCTGCTAAAAAGTCTTCCCCATCTTTCTGGTGTAGCCCCTTTAGGTACTGGAAGGGGCCCTAAGGTGTCCCCAGAGCCTTCTCGAGGCTGAACAACCCCAGTTCTCTCAGCTTGTCTTCACAGCAGAGCTCTTCCAGGCCTCTGGTCACCTTCATGGCCCTCTGGACAAGCTTGAAAAGGTCCATGTCCATCATATGAGGGAACTTGTGGTTTCCAGCCAGCAACACCACGTAGCTGCTCACTCAGTGCCCTCTTGCCCCTCCACCCTCCCATTTGGGATGGGAATCGGGAAACAAAAGAGTAAAAATTGTGGGTTGATACAAGAATAGTTTAGTGATTGAAAGACTGTAGAATACAATAACAGTAATGAAAAGGAGCAAGAGAGATGAAATCTAAGAGGAACAAGAGCTGCAAAATACAATTGCTTCATACACTGACCAATACCCAGCCCATCCCTGGGCAGTGTTTGGCATTTCTCTGCCAGCTCCTGCGGTTTATATACTGGGCATGGTGTGCCATGGTGTGGAATATCCCCTTGGCCATATTGGCTGTCCTGGCCGTATTCCCTCCTGGTTTCTGGTGCACCTTCCCCCTGCCAGAGCATGGGAACTCAAAAGTCCTTGATTGAGAGCAAGAACTGCTTAGTAACAACTGAACATCGGTGTGTTTTCAACATCATTCTCATCCTAAATCCAAGGCACAGCACTGTGCCAGCTACAAAGAAGAAAATTCAACTCTGTCCCAGCTGAAATCAAGCCAGATCTGCAGAGCTGGGTGCAGTACACCGGGTGGGGTCTTGAGAGAGTGGGGCAGAGGGGCAGAATTGCCTCCCTTGACTTGGTGGCAGTGTTCCCTTTGATGCAGCCCAGGATGGGGTTGGCTTTCTGGGTCTAAGAAAGATCTGTATCAGACTTGTGTTTCAAGTGTGCAAATACTTGGTGAAGCAATGGTGTGATGCTTTTACCTAATTAATTCACCTTTCATGGGTTAGTGAGAAGCTCTAACTTAAGCATTCTGACCAAACTTTTTGATTTGAGAGGAGTGTATTTTGATCTCTTATCTATTACCTGGTCTGCACAATTAGGTGATGTTCCTGTACTCTACACTGGTGTGAAATTGGTAAGAGTATTAACTTGTTTTTAACTTGGTCAATTAGAAGACTTGAGAGGCTTTCCAAAACTCTCAGCAGGGGCTGATTTTTTCCTAAAACACATTGAGTTTTTTCCGGCCCCTCTGTTGATCCATCCTGTTCCATGCACCTGAACGGGGGGTGGTGACTGTGACGTGCTTTGGTTCCACGGTTGTCGAGGCAGTCTGCGGTTGCTGCACCCTGGGGAGCTGCTCGTGCCCTGCTCCAGCAGGGCTGGAGGAGACAGGAAAAGAAGTAAGTAATGGCAAGAACAAGAACTTTATCTTGTTTTCTTTCTCCCTTGTTTTTCTAATTTGTCGTGAGGGGTATTAGATTTTAGGAAGTCTCTTGGAAAACATGATTCCTGTCCTCTTAAGAAATAATTCCACCTTACCAAAGTAGTTTCTCCATGGGACAGAACATGTGTGTATATTCCTATCTAGCACAGGTGCATCCAAGGGCAGGGAAGCTTTCCTCACTGTGCAGCAGGAGTGCAGGAAGAGCTGACCCTTCAAAGGGCAGTGTCCGTGTGAAATGCAGTCGGTCTTTTCCCTGTACAGCACTTCAAAAAATGAGGTTCTCCCCTCACCAACACTAACAAATTGTCCCTAGGTTTTAAACTGTCTTTACAACTAAGTGGTAATAATTGAAAAAAGACCTTTTTAGGGTAAACAGGAGGGGCAGACAACAGCATCTGGCAAAGCAGTCATCAGGGGTTGCTTGGAGGTACAAAACCCAGCTTAAACCTGCTGTTAAATTACTATGAATCACATGGGGGTTTCTAGAAGTATTTCCTCCGTAATAGCATTTTGAACCACCTTTTAAAAATGTTATGCAAAGCACTTCATGTGCTCCAATTGTGAAAAGAGTGAAGAATTCGACGAGCTAAACTGGAATTCAGTTTTAAGCTTTCAAAAATTATTCATTCTTCACTCTTGATTTTGTTCATTGAACTTGGATTAAAATTTTTAGCTAAAGATTATCTTTTTAAGTGCCAGGTGTCCAGCTCTGGGGCTCTTCAGAAAGACAATTTTTTGGCTAGTCTCTGTTAACAAGATGTCTTCCTTTAAACTTTCTTTAAATGAGTAATTTCTTCAAAATCATTTCTTGCCACTGTATACACATATATTTTCAATGGGTTTTGGCCTCCTCTTTCTTGCAAAAAAGGCAGTCCTACTCTGTGCAGCAATCAGCTCTGAGATTTGCTCTAACCCGTAAATATGAAGTTAAGATGAATAATTTGTCTTACGCAGGACCCTATGCCTATTATTGCTCTTGGTTTTATTGCAGTAATGCTGCCCTTTGGCACCCGTCGAGTGTGGGTCTTCATGGTCCTGCTCCTGCTTTGTAGCGTCCATTCACGTGAGTATTGCAAGGACAAAAGCATTTTCAAAGAAGCAGCAAGTACATTTACTAGCAAGAAATTTGCAGGTTCTGTTGTCTTGGAAATGACTGGAAAATACTGAGAAATATTACGATCAATTACTTCAGATTGGATTGCTCAGTTCTGAGACCTAAATAGAGCAAAGTATTTTTTTCCTGCCACTGTAGGTCCCATTTCCCTCTGTGCACCTGTACAAGAAATACGTGCTGTTTATTTCATCCCTGGCAGTGCAACTTGCTTTTATTTTACAGTTGTTGATAGATTTTCCTATTTTTTCCCCTATTATAGATTCTTCTTTTTTTTTCTCCACTTTGACTTCTTTTTCAGCACACTGTTAAAGGTGTTCTTACAGTCTGTTGAGAATTGATGTATTTGCTTGCTACAGCAGATGACTCAAAGTAATTAGAAAGGTTTTTATCTGATAACTTGCACTCACAACAGTAGTTAAGTTTGGTCATCTGACATATGTGTAAAGGATCAGTCCAAACGTGTTTGCATTTCATCCTTAATGCATTGAGAAACCAGACCTCAGAACCTTTTCATCTCTTGGTGACAGCCTGGCAGTTGCTGTGTCGTAAAAGGCTTCCAGGGTGGGTGTGAGCTCTGACATAGATATAAATGTGTAAGTATAGCAATGGCCATTAAACCTGTGTATATGGCTCATGTCTCTTTAAACCCTCATATAGAGAGTAATGTGTAGGGCAGCCATGGTTTTCAGGTAATTCTTACCAAACTGAATGTTGGAAACCTTATCTCCTGAACTTCCAATGAAGTCATTACAAAGTCTTCAAAATTTCATGTTCTGTCCTGTTTACTAGCAAGGAGAGGGGCCCCATTGATGCTTTAGGTTTTAACTTTCATATTTTTCAAATCCTGTACTGCTTAGTGTGTAACTGAAGTTTCTTGTAGCCTGTTCACGTCTGCTCTCTCATGCTAGGTGGGCATAACAAAGCCTCTCCAGGCCTGCTCTCCAAGGACATCCAGACCGTCCTAGGCCCAAAATGTGTAAACCAAAGCCTCTAAAGGGGGGCAAGCTTGGGGAAACTACGTCATTAAACTGAAGCTTTAATTGGAGAATAAACCCTGATATGCAAATGAACCAAACCTACCAAAGTGTGAAGAACTCTTGACCTGCCGTCCATCTTGGGGTCCATCTTGGCAGCAGCCTCTGGCTCCCCAGGGTGTGCCTTTGAAGGCCTTTCAAATAAACACCTACCTTTATTCCCTTATTCTTGTGTGGTCTCTGTTTCTAGGAGGCCTCTCAAGGCATCGCCATGACATACCTGTCAGTGTGAGCTGCAGTGGTCACATTTCTGTTACAGAATAGTTTCAGATTCTCTATTTTGACAGTGCCTTCAATTCTCTCTACTCTGTTCTTCTTTTTGCCAAGGGAGTTTTGTATGGTACAGAAGAGTTGCAAGTTGTGCCCCAGGACAAGCAGGGAATTTATGCTCCTGATGTTGTTAGCTGAAGAATTATCCAAAAGACTGAAGCTGTTCAATACCTTAGTTTTTGGTTAGGCGGTGATCTCACTTCTGTTCACAAGGAACTCTAACACCACTAAATGGCTTTCAGCAAACTCCATCACTGAAAGCTATTAAAGTGGTGATGGTGTAAGTTTCTCTCACAGAGAGAAAAAAGGCAAGCAGGTGGGTATACTGGGTCTCTTTTCTCCTCTTCCTTGGGGAGTGGTTGATTGCCAGTGGAGTCCTACTGTGATTTGCACTTTTGGTTTAATGAAAAAGAGATCTGGAAGGCAGAAAGGTTTACTGATGCCATATTTTTTTAGAATAGTGTAAATGAAAGGTGATTGGGAAGTCCCAGAGTAAGAAATCAGTAGGTTTTGTGTAAGCAGTGCAGTACCTCTCTATTTAGGGATGTTTTGCACTTTTCTATGCAACTGCAGTAGGTCACTGTCTGAAATAAGATGCTGGGATAGATGCATGTGTTCATGTGTCTGATAAAGGTGCCTTTCACCATGTTTCTGTGTTTTAACTGGGGTCTGATCTTTATCTAAAAAGCTGAAAGTTCTGCTTGTGTGCATAGGAGACATCTAACTGTAGATAGAGCAAAGCGTTTTCATGTAACCTGCACCTCATAGGTGAGTAGCAGGGCTTTTTGTCCTTGACAATTTCCACCTGAATGGATTCTTTAATTTAAATTTTACAGCTTTAGTTCTTTACTCATTGTGGTTCATGAAGCAATTTAAACCAATATAAGTGAATACAACAGAAAGACATCTGTGCTTAACCTTGCTAGCCATCAGTAGACACAGTTCCTGATGACTGTAAATGCCTTCCTAATGAGTGATAATCAGTATGAAAATGTCATTGCTTTAATTAATTACGGATAGTTTTGATGGTAATGAGCTAATCACTATGAACCTTCAGTTCTTGCAGCACCGACTCAGACTGGTTCAGAACAGAGTGGAGAGGCACCCAGCAAACCTAACATGACAATGAAAGGTGTATTCGAATCTTTCATAAGCTTCTTCAGGCCCATGAGTAAGTGTCACTTCACCACTGCAGCATTGTTTCTCTCTTCCCTTCCCACTTCTGCCTCACTTCCAGTTCACCCTCCCTCCCCTACCTGTCAGCATTTAATGTGTTTAAAACCCTCGGTCTAATACTGTAAAACTCACTGGAGCTCTTGAAAATGGGATTGCTAAGTGCCTCTTTGGAACAATCATAGATTTGTTTGCATTCCCACCTTCCTGCAAAACCCTCCATCACTAGTGATGTGACTGTGCTGGAAATGCTGAAATTATGCTGAAAGTTTGGCATAGGATCCACCATGCCTAGGTTTGTTGTATCTCATCTGAACGAGTTTTCTAGTCTTCCCACGTACACATAGAGAGACAAGAGAATTTGGCACAACCTGAATGAGAGAAGGATTTTGTCCCACACGAGTGTCTCTCCCACTTCTACTGGCTAAGGAAGGCTTCAGGCCTGTTAGGTTAGAATGATCCACTCACCTTTGGACTGCTGAAGTTAAATTACAAGAACTTCATTATTTCATAAAATTATTGAGATGGAAATCACTACGGTAATTTGCTAATATCAAAAAGAAAGTTAATATTTATGAGTACAGAAAAGATTTGTTATATATAAAAACTGCCAGCCTGGTTCCATAATCAGACCACAGACTGATAGGAAGGAGAAGCAGAAATGGTACTTTTCACTTGGTATGTTTCTGTGTTAGTATCAGTGTGCCTCCACCACGATTGGTCACATGTAGCCCTAAGTAAACACAGAGGACTGGTGAAGATCCTGATCCCCCCATTTAGCAAACTGAATTTGGCTACCAGTAATGTCTCTGATAAATGTGAGACTGACAATACAGCTGATCCTGGGGGTGTTGTTGGAACCAAACGATGCTTTGCAGCTGCTGTATAACATAAGGGATGCGATACGATGTTTTATAGGAATTAAATATACAGGGACATCTACTGTTTATAACTATCCTACACATTTAAGCCATTCCCACAGAGTATCTCATGACTATCAATAAATCTGCTATTAAATAGAAGATCTCAGAAATTGCTTAAATGCATTGTTCAATAACTGGATTGGATGTCATGGGGGGTTTTTCCTATCAGCTGATTTTCAGCTGCTTTTAGAAATAAATAATAAGAGTCAAACAGAGATGGTTAGTTGCAATATAGTCCTTCAGAAAAAAAACCACCTTAATTTCTGGTGTTTTTTTAATTAGAAACACTACAGTCAGAAAATTTAGTTTGTCTTTTTCACCTACTTTACAAACTTAAGTACAGAAAGTGGCACAACAGTGTTTAAATTCAGCTTTGTAATAGGTTCTTACAGAAACAAAGCAAATTACTAAAGATTTTCTATGACGATTTCGCTGTTCTGCTAATTTCTATATAAAAATTGGTTAGGTTTTGGGAAAGAACATACATGAACGTCAATGATGCTGTTTTCTGGCAGATTTAATTAATCAAATCATGCTAGAGACACCAAAGTGATGACTTCCTTCTGTTTCACATTGCTCCCAGGATAGACATCTTACCTAATTTATTTTTTTTTTCTTTTTAAAGCTTGCCGCCTCAGCAACGAGCGACTCTTAACTCCGTGTCCTGTACAAGACCTGAACATGTCTGAATGCTCAAAAAATCACTGCTGTCCTTTCAAAATTGGCCAGGATGAGCAGTGCTACATGCCAGTGAGAGACGGTGAGTGTGCTGCTCTGGGCTGCTGCCTCGTAACAAATCCTGCTCCTGGTCACACAATACAGTTCTTGTTGCTGTTTATACCTTCAGCTTTTCAGGACACCCCTCTCTTTAGAGTAACTGTAAACTTGCATGTATTCCTTCATCAATAGTAATAAAGGAATCAATTAATTGATAGAAAATGTGCTGGGTGTCTTGACAACCAAAGAACAAGTGCCCTATAAATAAATATAGTCACGTATGTCAGTACAAAGAATGAAGTAAAGGCTTTGTTTGTGGAAAGCGGGGGTTAATCCAAAGTATTAACTCCATGAAAGTGCTGTGAAGAAAAAGTGAAGGAACTGGATGTATTTTACATGGTGAAGAGGAGGCTGATTGGTTATTTAATAACTGCTGAATCATGTAGAAGAGAAGTTACTAAGATGAGAGTCACAAATTCTTCCTGGAAGAACCAGGTGATTCAACAGGTGGGAATTGCCACTAACTGATGCTTGGGAAATTTAGCTTAGACATTAGAGGAAAGGAGTTCATCAGAAAGGTGATGGAGTCTCCAACCCTGGAGGTTTTCAAGACTTGGATATAACCTGACACAACTCACTTGATCTCATATTGGTAGTAGCCTTGCTTCAAGAGGAAGATTCATCTACACAACCTGCAGAAGTCTCTTACAACCAAAATGTGGTAATGTGGTTCTGTGTTATCAAATTCCAGCCTTAACATTACATTTTACTTCCTTTTTTTCCTTTCAGCATCAGCTTGGTGGGCATGATTTTTTTTTTTTCTTATATGAAAGAATGCAAAAAAGTATTTTTGTAGACCTATTATTGCTTATAACTCCATGGTTGTCTTTGGTCTACTGAAAGGGTTCTATCAAATCTCAGTTTTTATCATAAGTTTTCCTGTATGTATAGCTTTCTAGAAACAGTTGTCTCTTTTCGTGGTGAGGTTGCTTCAACAAACTGAAAAAAACAAATAATTTGGAGATGTTTTATTGGAGACGGAATTATTGGGTGTGGAAAGGACCTCTCAAAACCCTAGCATTAATCCTCCCTGTTCTACCAAAATCAGCTGCAACAGGTTTGCCAGGGACTGTGTCCAGTCAAATTTTGAATTTGTCCAAGGACAAACAACCAACAATGTAGGAAGAGTTTTCAGACACAAGCAGTCTTGCCAAACATGGATGTTAAGTTAGTAAAAAGAAACCATAATGTAGAATTTAATGATTTAGCTCTTCCCGGTATAATTCAGCATAGCTCCGTTGATTTCAGAGGTGATACCCCATTTTTTAGGAAGAGACAACTTAATAAAAATATGAAACCCCAAGGTTACTTTTCAGCTAACATGAATTCACTTTCTCTTGTTTGTGCTTCTTCAGGAGCAAGCTGAGGTCAGGATAAGACTTTGAAATTTTTCTTGTGCTTGAGGAGCTCCACATTCCAGTGCTGGGGCAGCTGTAGTTACTACTAGCTAGATAATTTTTGATTGAAGAAAGTATTATCCAGTGTGATGCCATCAGAATCTGTTTGTTAGTTAGGGGTGTATGCCAGAAATTAAATGTTTTAATAACATTCATTCCCAGCTTGGGCCTTTATATTATGTATAAAAGACACTTCACTACAGCAAGAAGAAAAGCTGTACAGTGAATATTATAGCTCTTCTGCTAATTTAAAGATACATACTCAAGCAAATTTTAAAATTAAATATGCTTATTCAGCTGTGACTGCTTGATTCCTCATTCCAGTTAGACTTTGATTGTTTGGACATCAATATCAAGGGCTGACTATTTTACAGAATTATTTGTTCATAGTTTAATGAGCTCCTTGAAAGCTCCTGGATGTACAGCATATGTCCAAAGAAAATGCAAACACTTACTGTTTGCCTTGTAGCAATCTGTTGGCAAAACAGAAGCATTTAGCAGATATTAGACTCATGGCAGTTGTGCTTGTAAGCTGGTCACAGGCTGCATAATGAATGGCTCTTCTCGTTGGCAGGTTTGTCTTGAATTTCACTAGGAATAAAATAAGGCCTTAAGAAAATGCCACAAAAGTTATGAACTGAAGTAGATAAATAGAATTCGTTTGAGAGATTTTGTCTCCATTCTTAAAGCAGCTTCTAAGGGACTTTGATTGTTTTTCTTAACTGTTATTTATTCCTGCCACTCAGCCCTGCCCTGTGCCCTGGGCTCACTCAAACCCTGGTTGCCTCTGAAACTGGACAAACACTTGTGCTTTTAGAACTCAAGTGAAATTTGAGACCAGTTCTTTCTCATCTGAGCTCATTTCTAACACCTACTTTTTTGCCATTGTGCTGCTGAATTACGGAATCATTTAGGTTAGAAAAAACCCTTGTGATCATTGAGGCCAACTTTAAATTCATCTGAGAGATGGCAGTTTTCCTTGGCATTTGCTAAAGTCTTCTGGTATGAGTGTGTCTTAAGCTGTGAGTGCTGTCAGAGCTTTGCTGACAAAACATCTGTCTGAGCTAAGTAGCAACATGGCTGTGACTTCATGGTGGTAAAGATGTCTGTCTTAGAGGCTGATTCTGTCACCTGACCCTCAGTGTCTGCATCAGAATTATTCAGAACTAATGCAAACTTCTGCTGCCTCTACAGATGTGCAGCTGGCCATTCGAGTGGTTTTGCTTGCCGGAGGAGGATTTTTGATTTTGGGGTTTCTACCAATCTGTTGCTGTGCCTTTTTGCAGAGAAGGTAAGGGCGGACCAAATGTATGAAGTTCTGTTTCTACATAGTGAAAATATGGAGAACTGACATCTTTTAAGTAGGTGAGGGGAGAAAAGATTGGGGGAAAAAAGGGCAGGAAACTACTGTTCAAACATAAAAGATGAGTCCTTCTATTTTGAAGCTACATAAAACAGAGAATCAATTTGGCTTAAGGAAAAAAAAAAAGGTCATTTAATGCCCTAGTACTCTTTCTAAAGACCTGGATATAAAAGACTTGGACTTAATCCTACTTCACTTGCTTGGGAAGTTGCACGTAAAACACGAAAGCAGACTCCCTCCAGGATAGACCTGGAGTTATGCAGTAAGACAAGGAAGGGAAGAACAAAGTATGAGACCTGAATAGAGTAAGAAAGATGAGCTGTGAGTTGGGAATTAATTATTTCTAATGCTTCTAACATGCAGTGTGGGGTTTTTAATGTATAGGGCACATTACAGCCTGTGAGTTCTATGCAAGGAGTTTAGTGTTTGATACTGTGAAGACTTTCAGCATGTGTATGTGTTCTCAGGATACAGGGAGAATGGAAACTCCACAGCATCAAGGTCACTAAACTGATGGAATGAATTAACATAAGTATGCTTTATTCTGCTTGGGTAGTAGTTCATGTTGAATGGCTGGTGCTACAGCTTGGTTAATATGACAGAATTGTCTTTCTAGTGAAGATTTTTTCCTCCAAGTGTTAAACTTTTGCTCTGCTAAGATATAGTAGTCTGTGTGGGATCATATACTTGCATGTATACACACACACGTAGACTTTACTAATGAGGCTGCTTAGCAGATGGCTGTTTGCTGTGGAGTCCCACATTTTGACAAAACCTGCTGTGAGAATCTCCACATTACATCTTACACTGTGCTCAACAGCTGATGCTCAGCATACAGATAGCTGCACTGAGTCATCAGTGACTCTGAAAACAGGAGGCAAAGAATCAACATGAAATTATCATAAATTTTCTGGAAAATGAATTAATATGTGTTCGTTTTGGGAGAATTCACATTAATGTTTAAATTATCATTTCTGGGGTTTTTCATAGACAGTGAAACTAGGAATTTTGCTCTTCTGCTATGACTTGGTTTTTTGCTTTGTTTTTTAATGCAGTAATTAACCAGATGCTAAATGGTTTAGATTTCCAACATCATATATTTGAGTTCTGGGAAAGGTGCAATCCAATCACACTGTAACTTTGAATTTTAACAGTTTTTGTAACTTTGAGTTTTAACAGTTTAGAGACAGTTGATAGAGCTTTGAAAAACATTCCTTTAATAAGCCAAAAGCCTTCTCTTTGGATAGAAATTCTTTTGTTTTCAACATTATACAGTCATTGTTGAGAGAGTCCTGTGTACAATGCCAAATCTGTACTGCAACTGGTGTGCACAAAAGTAAAAATTGTTCTCTAGAGTTATCAAAAAAAAAAAAAGAGAACTTTTGCTGATGAAATTTGGGATAATTGTTTAGCTCCACTTTACAAAGCTCCACTTTACTACAAAGCTAGAGTAAATTACAAGGTTTCTATACCATGGCTGGACAAAGAAAATGTAGGAGCATGGAATTCCTGTAAAATTGATAGAGGGAGCTGAGTGCTCCTCTCCTTGCCACACTTGATCAACTCTAGTTATTTCCCAAGCCAGTGTTACTTTCCATATCCCCATGGACAAACTGTGTGTTTGCCTCCTTCCAATGGTGTTTTTCGTGCAGGAAGCAGAATCTACATGTCTGTTCCCTGCCAATTGGCAATTTCCCTTGTGTGCTATCAACACAGTATCTCCTGTCTAGAGCTCTGCTCTGATGCTTTTGCTGTGTCCATAAATGTGCCAGTCTACCTTATTCCTCTCAGTTTTGTTAGTCTGCTTTAAGAACCACGTGCAAGGACAGGTAGGTTAAAACCCTAAAGGTTAGAAAAATGCAGGTGCACTTAAATAGCTCTACTTTTGAATAATATTGTGTTGATTTTAAAAATAGAATTAGAAAAATCTTCATTCCTCCCCAATCCCTAGTACAGCTGTGGGAAGCAGCCCACAGAATTTTGTTGACTTGTTACTGGGGAAGCTTCTGGTCATGGTTGCATTGTCTCCCCATCCTTGCCTGCTGGGGATGAGACAAGCAACCCTGTGCAGGAGATCCTCTCCCAGGAAGAGCTGGGCAGCGAGGGGAGCCCCAGGCCTGTGTGTGCCTTGTGTGGACTGGGCGGTGCTGGGTTAATGGTTGGGATTGATGATCTTAAAGGTATTTTCAATCCCAAATGATTCTGTGATTCTGTGTGAATCAGAAGGTGAAATTCATGAATTCATGTAAGAAGTGAGAAAAGCATTGAAATGTTCTTCCTCACCTTAATCTTTCTTCTGGTGATGAATCTTATGATGGCCCCTGAAGTCAACTATAGCTTTGTGAGTCTTTTCACTGGAGCTAGGATTTCATGGCTGAAGTCTAGGTGACCTTCTCTAAATTCCTACTTTGAAAGTCAACCAATTTCAGCTGTTTTAATATGTTGCAGTCCGTGTATCAATCCTTTACAAAGGATAAGCAAAAAAGTACAGAAAATTGCACGGGAAAAAAGAGTACATGGGAAAAAGACACAGGATGAAGAGATTCATCGTCATTTACTGGACTGACTCAAGAAAGAACCAAAAGGACAAAAAAAAAAAAGAGGTAAACTAACTTTGGGGTATTCTTTTGTTGTAAGTTTAGGGTTGTTCTGTTGAGTCTGTGTAGAATACTAAAGGTACGCATTACCAAATGCCTGCTGCCTCCCAGTGCATTGTCCAAAGGCACTGCTTGTCAGGGATCAGCTTCAGGGATCACCTTTCTGTTGTGGGAGAAGTAATGAGTTTGCAAGAATTTGATTGCTGTCCTGGGCTGCCAGCTGACAGCAGAGCCAGGGACAGTCTGAGGTTAAAGCCCTCTGCCACTTCAGTGTTCTTTATGTCATGTGCAAATTGTTGCATGAGAAAGTGGAAAAGGAATGGGTTTGCTGCTTTCAGGAGAGGCAGGTCCATTTACAGACACTGAACAGCCTGTCTCTCTGGATGGATAGGGGTGGTTTTTAGCTGAAGCATTCCCATAGCTCCACATCTTGGCATTCTTGGCATTCTTCCTCAATGCTGAAGAGCAATTGACTACTGAAATAAATGTAATCTGAGAGTGAAATGCTATTTACTTCATGTGACCATGCCAAACTATAGCCTACTGAAGGTCACAATGAAATAAGTGTCAGGGAGGTCATTAGACAATAAGGAAATACTTCAGGGCGAATATTGATCTGGCAGAAATGTAAAGGTGTCCCTAAATCAAGTTATACTCATGTTTGGGATTTTTTTTTCTCCCTTTGGTGTACAGGAATATCCACCTGATCCTGAAGATCAAACAGAAGACACCAGGATTATTTGACTATCTCCCAGAAAATGACACGTTTTGTTTTAGCGTTGAAGTAATACAAAGTTGTTAACCCTTGATAATACTATTGATTTTGCAGTGAAAGTTTTTCATCCTAGTTTCTTGCACTCATTCCGTACCTCCTTTACAAAAAAACCTTGATAACACTGAAAGGCAAACTGCTCATGGCAACCCCTGAATAGTAAAGTCAGTGTTCCCTTCACAGAGTAGCATCCCTGTGGAGGGATATAAAGACACCAGTTTTGTGCCCAACTCAGCTCAGGGGTCAGTCTTAGAAAAAGATTAAGGGAGTGTTGTCACTCATTAAATTGGTGAGAGGAAGCTTGCTCTGGTTCTGTACTGGATGGCCCCATAGTACAGCAGTGCTACTCTTGCTGAGGAGAACAGCTAATCCTTTACCAGGCTACAGAGGATTTGGGAAATCTGTTGTTGGGCAATTGCTTTAAAGATATGCTTGGCAAAAATGCAGAGTAGTTAAGGAAACTGCGAAAGCGTTGTCTCTGGAGTTGTTCTCTCCACTGGGGATCGCTGTACCACACAACTGTTTTTGATCTTAGGATGACCTGTCTCCCAAAGTAGGTGATTCCAAACTGCAATTTCTCTTCCATTTCCCCGCAGTGTAACAAAAATAAAAGAAACAAATGTGTAACACTTTTCAACAGCTGGGTGCAGAGTGAGCATGTAAAGTAAAGTCAGTAGAAGTCAGTATCACCCATAATAACGCAGTCATTTGTCGTATTTCTTTAGGACTGTGAAGTCCATGTAGCAAGATTTCCAAGAGCTACAACTGGCAGGAATGGAGACTTGGTCCTAAGCTGGAGTGTAACTATTATGAGGGCTTCTTAGAAACTCAGTACTTTCAGAATTCCCCATTTAAAACATTTTTCTTAGTTTCCTAAGTCCTGAAAAAGGGATCACTTAAAATCCAAGTGTAACGTGGGTGGAATATGCATATGGGCAATCTCAGGAAGTTGTTGGACTGCTTGCTGATGATCAGATGTAACTATTTGCTTTAAAGCCTGACATTGCAGCCATTGCCACAAGCATTGTGTTACAGATGATTTGGTTAAAATTTTGCAAGCAAAAGTATTACACTATTTTTGATGTGGAGCAGCAGAACAATGGAAACTGAATAGGGCACTGTTTACCTTGTAAATCTGATGTGTATTTGCTCTTTTTTGATACTATTTTTATGGGAGGTGAAGTCTGTATATAGACATTTTGACAAAGAAAGAAACAGTTTCCTGCTACATGAGTTCTGAGGCATTGTCACAGCTGAGCTGTGCACTTGACAAACCAGAGAAATCCTCGTGGCCGGTAATTACGGAGAGCAAGTTGTGCTCCAGAGAAAGTTAGGCTTTTGTGTTGTGCTTCATGATTTTGATTTGAAGGGCAATAAATTCCTCCAATTTCCATGTCATTGGCAGCACAACTGGTTTCAATGTCATATAACATCCTGACAAAGGGACACGCTCAGATAAAACAGCTGTATTTAAGGGTGAGCAATCAGTGCACCTGCAGTAACTGTGTCTGGCAGCACCAGAACAAGAGGAGCATAAGCAAAATGTTCTGTTAGAGGGGGAGGTGAGATGAAACAGTCACAGCCAGGGTTGTGTTCCCCTTAGTGGGACAGCAGTCGAGAGCACAGTGCATGAACATGGGGCCTGTCCTTCTCCATGAAGTAGCTTTGCTGTAAAGGTGTTCTAAAAAGCTGGAAGTTGTGCTTTTCAGCTGGAAAAGACAAAAGTTCTGATTTTACATTTTCATTTCTCTATTAGCTTGACAGTGCATTGAATCAGTAGCTGTCAAGCCATGGGTATTGCTTAAATAACTGCTATCTGTGCCTAAGATGTCATAATAGCTATTTCATTACTGTTGAAGGCCAAGATTGCCACGTTAGGGTCAAAGTACAGATATTTATTCACAGACTTGTGTGTGGTGCAAACTGTACTGACAATGTCACAAGAAGGTGGATGCTTTGATCAGCTGATTGGCTACTTGCTTCTGCTGAATATTCAGATACCTTGCATTGAATTTTTTTGTTTGCTTGTTTTTGTGCTCCTGGACCTAAGCATATTACAGAGCAATTTCAACATGGGGTTACCCCACATCTAACTGAAACATGTCTTTTCCCCAGTGCCTAAGCTGCTGATTGTATCATGTATATCAAGCTGCATGTTGCTGAATCAAATTCAGTTTTCCTTTGTCCCTTCTATCCCTTTCAAGAACTCGATGAGGGTCCAGACCAGCTACAAGAGGGCACAATCATTTTTGCCAGAGCCCTCAGAGTACCCCTGTGCCTAGAAAAGAAGCTGCTGAAAGCTGGGTGTGGTTCCCAAGTCTGCAGAAAAACCTTCCCGGCCCAGGGGGAGGGAGGGACATCTTCAGTACTAAACTCAGGGACCACAAGATGGTGCTGCAGGAAAACATTTTTCCCTCCAAGGTTTTGGGTTCTGGAGAACTTCATTGATTTCTGCCTTTTACAATGTGGTTCATCAAGTCACAAAAAGGCAGATGGTGTACAATAGAGCAGTGGTCACTCAGTAAAAAAGACAACATAATACAGCGTATGATGACAAGGCTTTAGAAGACTTACAAGATATACAAACCATTGCTTGTGGCTTTAGCTCTGCTCTCTCTCCTATTGAACTGATAGAGAGTGAAACAAAAGAGCTCTCAGTGGAACATCCCTCTTTATCTTCACGAAGATTAAATAAATACAAGGCTAAACATCTTGGCCCAGTGCTCAGTAGCTGTGTCCAGGAGTGGATGCTGAGATGGGAGCTATGATAGGGCTTCAACAGCAGGACAGCTCTTTCATCTCATCACCCAGAGCCTGCACCACATTTAATGGCAAAGGATTTGGCTTTCTATTCCCTCTGAAACCGACCCACACCGTTAGCCACATTCCCTGAGAGGAAAAGTCACAATGTTTTTTTGAAAGCTTTAAAGCAATATTAAGTGACTGCATTACACTGTGGGTGATTGTGGCAATATCTGGTACTTCTCTCTTCTGACCTTTAGAAAGCTTTCAAAGTCATGAGAATTGAACTTAAAAAATAAATACAATGGAATGAGAGAATAGGTTTGAACTGTAAAGCTCAAAAATCCGAGGCCAAATACAGAATTGTATTTAAGCAAAATCTCTGTGGCTGGGGAGCTTGTATTTTTGAAGGCTTGAAGTTCAGTTCTGAGGCCTATTTTACCCAGCTGAGATCCATGCAATGCCAGGTAGTGCAGATATAGGAGAAGAATGTACTTCATTACTCAATAAATATTTTCCCAGCTTGTTTCCATGTAGGGAATGCAATTTTTAAATGTTATGGTTGCTATGATCTTGCTGACCTAGGCTTGGATGCACAGCTAAAATGGAGTGTAAAGGTCTCCCTGGAAAAGGTGTTTTATGTTCTCCTGTATGGTCCCACAGGAGCAACTGGTTCTGTCTAATTCAATTTTGCTTCTGATGTTTGTGCCCCAAAACTTTTTTGTTCTAACAAAACAGTGGGGGAAAAATGGTTTCTGCCATATGAAAGGGGAAAACTGTCCACAGCTGTACTGCTTTAACCTTCTAAGTTTCACTGTACTGCTTCCAAGTCCCTTCACAAAAGCCATGTTTCTTTCTGCACTGCTTCCTCACAGAATTCACTATCCTGCGTATATCTCCCATCCGAGGGGATAAATCTCTAAACACGTGTGTGTGTTTTGTTCTGTGTCCAGGTAAGTGCAATAGAGCTTCACTCTGCAGCAGCTGTTTCTCTGTAGCACCAACCACCACCTCTGCCCTGATGGCTCTGAAGGTTTGGCTGTGCCAGCTGACGCTCAGGCAGCGTGGGAAGGAGGATGGCAATTCTCCAAGGAGCTCCCTCTACAGGGGAGCGTGGCTACAGATGCTCTGGTCCTGCTGCATCCATCTCCCTGCTTTTCAAGGGGGTGATTTTTCAGTCTGTTAGGCTACAGCTGTTCAATATTCCACCTAGTGTGGATCATCAGCTGAGTCAAAATGAAATTATTAAAACAGCTTTCCTTTAGAAAGGAATCTTCTGATGCATGTGCTGGGCCTCCCGTTTAGCACTGCACTCTTGCCCAGGCTCCTCTTACGGGTTTTACTGACTCTCCAAGCTTTAAACATTTTCGTATTCAAGGTAATTGATCCAGCACTAAGATACCAGATGTGTGTGGCAAATGTGGGATGGAAAATCTAAGCCAACACAAAGGACAGAACCAGTGCTTGGGACTTAGGGCACATCTGGGAGATCCAGCAAGATAATGCACAGGTATAAAATGCTCTTGCATACATTTCCTAGTGGGAAAGCCCTGCTTCAGTTAAATGCCCCAGGTAGCCAGAAACATGGCCAAAAAGCAATTTCTTCAATTAAACATGGCCTTATGAACTGCAAAAGCCCATTGTGGCTGGCTGTGTGATGTTTCTTTTCCCCTCATCTTCAAGGAAAGACAGGGAAAAGTTCATTCCTGTTCCTAACATGGGGTGCATTGGCAGCTGATATTTCAACTTATATTTCTCAGATACCAAAGTGGTAACTTTAAATAATGACAGAGCTCAGTTTGAAGGAAGGAGCTCTTATGGTCTCTGTGAAAAACTGTCAGAAGCAAGGAAACGAGAGCCTGGGGAAAAGCAGTAATTGGGGTGCTCTTGACCCATTGTTTCGATGTCACAGTAGGTGACCCAGGTAAAGCTTTTGGGTAGTGGATAGGCATGGCATGTAACTGTTATGGTGATCCCCATTCAGAGAAGTCCTAGAATGCTATAATATGAATATGTTTAAACCATGAAAAATCTGGGGTTGAGGCACATCAGTGAAAGACCAGGCTGTGCAAGCTGGAAAGGAAGAGAAAGAATTTCATGGGAAAAATGACCATGTGAAAAAAAACATGGAACCTTTCACCACAATGCAACAGAATGTTATTCATATTTTCCTTTTGCAATTTATTTTAGTTACATATGAACTCACTAAAAGGCTGTCACTTCCTTGTAGCAACTGCTACAAGCATTTATCTTATTTTTTTTATCTATAAGCTTGATTGGTTATTTTGGTTTGGGTTTTTTTATAAACATAACTACAATTAATCATAACTCATCAGCACAGCTAGCTAGAAAACAAAAGGTTAACAGCAAATTCTGTTTTACTGGTTAAAGATGCTGCTATAGCAGCATTTGCTCAAATGGTTGTTTTACACATGCAGTGGCATCATCCAGTTTAAATCCTGCTGTGTTTCTTTGCCAACAACTGCTAGTGAACATTTGCCCACCTTCCCTGCTGCTGAGTAGTATCAGGATTAGATGCAGGGAGGCGAACAGGCTTACAACTTCATCTGTTGGCACCACAGGAATGCAGGAGCAGAACAGCATGGCAATAGGGAAAACTTTCAAAATCATCAATTTTAAGGTCTTGCCTCAAAATGACTATTTCCTGGCTGGGGGTGGAGGGGAGAATGGGGGGTGTGAGGATAGCTTTCCCCAAATGTGCAAGGAAAAAAAAGAAAAAAGCAGCAAGAAAATCTTTCTCAGATAAAGACATGATGGGTGTTTATTTATTATCCAACCTACCAGGCATGTGAATGCCTCCAAAACTGTATTGGGAAGTAGATTTTGACATGGGAGGACTGCCTGTCAAGAAAACTGAGCTTATCCTGCTCTGTTGGGAATAAAAATTTAGGGAGCTTTAATATGTCTTGGACTTTTTGAAGATGATGGATAGCTTGCAGCAACAGGCATTTTCCTCCCCTCACCAAAGGATGCCACTTTTCCCTCAGTACTTAGCAAAAGTCCCTTTGAATGACATGATTATAGAGAATCACATTCTGAGCAGAGACAGACAGCTGGGTTTTCTGAGCATTTATTTTGGCCTCTGCCTGTGCTTAAAAACAGCTGAACCCCTACATTTCTTATCTCTAAGGCTGGGTGCCCCTCTGACCTTCTCAACCACTTGTCTGTGCTTACAGGCAGAGCAGGAATGTAATGTGCCAAATGGCCAGAAGACAGGAAAAGGTGGCACTGCTCTTTCCACTGAATTCCTCTGCTGGAAGCTCTCACTGTGCTGGTTAGATCCAAATGTGTTGCTACGCTGGAGGAGCTGGGCTGCACCCCCTTTCCCAGTGGAGCTTTCCCAGCTGGCTGGCAGCAGGGAGTTGAGCTGGGAAGTGGGGTAGCAAGCAGATATTGCTTTTTAACGATAAACATAGTTTTAATGGCTCCTCTTAGGTTTTTAAAGTAGCAGAGTACAGAGTTAAACAAAGAAATAATCTGCCTCACATCCTCTCTTTTCTCGTTGTTTGTCCTCTGTAAACACATGGCAGGCATCTCTGTTATTAACTCTGAGTTTGAGTCTCCTGTGATTTGTCTGATGGTAGTGATACCTGTTCTTTATAGTATTTCACCTCCCCTGCTCAAACAATGCTCAGCTATGGCACCAAACAATCAATTTAAATTGTGCATTAGCAACTACAAAGTAATTAGGATTTTTTTTTTCAGATTAAAATAGATTGTGACAAACTAGGCTGACAGCTCCAAAGCAGCTGTTATGGTCTGAAGTAGCAGTGGTGTGCATTAAAGTGCTATTGACCACATATTTATGCAACAGACCTAACAGCTCTAAATTAGCTGTTATGATCTATCAGTTAAGTAATATATACTGTTAAGAATGCCAGGATAAACCCTAAGGAATTATTGTTACCTACTGCAGCAATTTTCATATTCTTATACTTCAACAAACTTTTTTTCTTAGAACAATTGCTTTTCTGTTTGCTTCATGCTGTTAATAAGAAGCATACAGCCCATACTGAATGACATGCTTTGTGTTAGGAAAGTCTGCAGAAAATACTGTGGTAGGTTTAAACCATCATCTGTAGTTGGGTTAGAGTTCTTACAGCATGGATCTCACATTTATGCAATTATTTGGAACAGCAGCAAGAGGCATTAACAAGTAACTGAATTTTCCTTGTTTTGTGACTGTATCTTTACTATCCAGAGGATTGTTCAGTTTACTGTGATCTTTTCATGGGCTGATGTTCAGGACAGGATGTTCAGGTCCTAGCACAAGTATTTTGAGTAGGGCAGCTCCCCTGACCCTTACCTGCCCCGGCTGTTTTGCTGTTTCAGCACTACTTCTAGTTTTAGAACTGATCTGGTGCTACCTGCAAGACCAGTCCTTTGGGTTTCCAAACCTTTTGATTGTGTGCCCCTATCAGGAAAATGTTTTTGAGCATGTACCCGCACTACTACACCCTATAAATTATAACTGTATTATATACCTTATAAAACACACACACAAAATCAAAAGAGGATGAGATAAAAATGGAATAAATACTGGGGGTTTATTTTCTTTTCATTTTAATGGTGTAAAAACCATTTTCTTCCTTCCAGTGAATTGTCTTGTGTACCCCCTTGAGTGCATGCACCCCACTTAAGAGACCATTTCATTAGTGCAGTACAAGGACAGACCTCACTTTCCCTTATTTAAATATAGTCTTCTGTGCTGGAATTCTCTCTCCATTTTCAGTTCTCCCCACATAGATATCCCAGGAATATAGGAAACAATGACCAATGAGACAAGTAAATGACTTTTTCTCCCCCATTCACTCTTCACCTTGTTATTAAGCCAGTTACAGATATAGCAACTTAATGACCACTATGAACTAGATGGGTAGATCATAATTATTCTGAGTACATCATGTAGTCAGACTGCTTTAGTAAGCCCCTGTAGCCTGTAATGAAATTTGGGGTTACTCACCATCACAGGGTAGGGAAGGTGTTATCTGGTCGTGTTCTGAAGTTCCATACACAGTCACCTGCAGAGTCTCATAATTTGCTTCTCTACTTCTTTATTTTAAGGAAAATTTGCTCATGCTTCCCCATTAGTGGGAATGGCACGTGCCTGAGCCAGGTCTCGTGCTGGCACGCATCAAACATCCCTCCAACCAGTGCCTTTCACATCCACACCTGGCTGGTAATTTTCTTCCAGGGTGTGAACGAGATCATGACCCAGCATTGGCCTCCTCCTAGCTGTCACTTCCTGGGCTCAGTGACTCCAGGGAAATGAAAGTACTCAGGCCAGGGGTTTATCTCACAGGCTAAAGTGAAGGGAGGTAGAGCTTCCCCTACAGACAAGGCTCCTGAAGGGTCAAAGCTGCTTAGACCTGTTTTACTCGTATTTACTGCTGTTGAGCCAGGAGACAATTCTGTCAGCCTGCCTCAGTTTAGCCTCAGAGGAAAGAGTAACTATTTCTTCATTCAATGAAACAACCAGCTGAAAAGGGTTTCAGATCCTTTCAGATTTGATTGTCTCCTTACAAAAGCTATGCGCCTGTTGACAGCAGTGTAGGCAAAACCTACTATTAGTAGGTTTGTCTGGGTTTGTGATGGGCTCCTCCTTGTCTCAGAAGGTTTGTTATATAAAAGTGTGTTGTATAAAAGTATTCTTGAAAGAAGAGGTTTTAAGAAATAGTTTGGAGGAAGAGATTGAGATTGCCGCCTGGAAGGTGTTTGCCAGCAGCCATTTACTGACTGATCCAGGTGAAGATGATAAAGCTGATGATTAGGCCACAGCACCTGGGTGAAAGGAAGGCAAAGAACAAGGTAGGAGAGCAGAAACAGCATGGATTGTGCAGGGAGATTAAGGTGAGACAAATAATGAAAGGTGACGCTGTTGAGGAATACATTTAGTGCAGGTAGCTTGGGGTGAGCTGTTTCTGTGTTATTGCACTGTGAATAAATTGCTTTATGGAACGAGACATCTGAGACTCTGCTATGGGAACCCTGGGGTTGAGCTGGTAAGGAAGCCTGGTGTGAGTGTGGGGGAGTCAAGAGGAGACCTGTTGGGTCACTGGAGCTGCCACTGGGAAGGAACTGTTGTCCTAGCAGTGAGAATAGAGCTGGTTCTTTTGCTCAGTGATTAGACTAGGAGGTGGGGAAGGAGAGTAAACTGAATGAGCTTATATTGCTTGGCTTAGTCATGCACTTCCTTCTGATGGCTTTATTCCTTGTGGTGGTAGCTTGGTGCCTGTTTTATCCCTTTCCCAGAGACGAAAGGGCAGCTTGGTTAGTGCCAGGTGGTTTGTGTAGCCTCCTAGAGTAGGCAACAGAGGGGAGAGTGAGAGAATTCCCCCTTGGTGGAGGATGTGTCTGGGGAAGATGTGTGTGTGGATCACAGAAGGTGGGCTGCTGTTGGATTGGCTCTTGTGCAGGGGAGATCTCTTGGCTTGCTTGTGTGGAAGGGTGGAGCGTTCAGTGTACCTTACACAGAGCTCTCTCATGGCTAAAAAGAGAGTGCTGGTTGTATATCTAGAGAGCAGTGAGCAGATTTGAGGGGGCTTGGAGTCCTGCTCTTGGTTCCCTTTTGTCAGTTACTGAGCTGTATGATGGATCACAAACCAGTTTGTGACTACAGCAAACAAGGATTGGGAAAGTCAGCTGTTCTCATGTGACCCAGGGTTTCTTACAGTTTCTCTAAATGGCTTTCCAAGACACCTGGTACTTTCTTCATTGTGACTTGGTACTAAAATATATTAAGAGGACATCTAAAAGGTATAATATGAGGAGAGGAAGAAGTATTTGTATTTCTATCATAATCCAAGCAAAAATAATACTCATTAGATAAAGGTTTGTGAAAATCTGTTTGTGCTGTTAGTCATTGCCATCAACCCCTTTGTTTAAAATTATAGGGTCTGGGCTCTGAGACCACAAGGGTCTGTGTTCAAACAACTTGACCAGTATCATCCTGAAGTATTAAATTCTGCAACAGCGTATGTTCTTCATCTAACTGGGAGATGGGCTTGTAAAGATTATATTTACATATGATTCCACGGGAAAAAAAAATGCAGACCATCAAAGCTGCTGCAATTAGGGTTTGGCTCTCAATCCAAAATATTTATGAATTGACACTGCTGTTGTAAGTCTCTAATGAAACATTCATTCACAAGTTTGATTACTAAAAAAATGTCATTTACAGAAGAAATAAGTTATGAAGAAATCAAATTCCATATAAGAAACCCTGGAAAACAAGACCACAAATGACAAAACATAGCATTTAGAGCCCAGATGGCTGCATAAAATAAATAGCCATTTCCCTGGTGGAAGCATAGGCAATTTGGCTGTGTGAAGCTACAATTCCAGCAGAGATCCTTGAAACAGATGTTAATATTGCTTGTGCATGGAAACTTTACTAAAATGCAAGATGTTCAGGTAACACGAATGTAATAACTGACGACCTCAGATTTCTTTGTCTGTAGGAAATATACACTTAAAACCATAAAGTGGCCATTGTAGAGCCTGGAATGTAAATATCAGTATACGTGTTACAATGAGCTTATGTATGTGGCTGCCTAAGAGATTTGAGACATTTGGTAATTTTCCTTTTGCTGCTGTAACTGGTATCCCAGTGAAATATTTTAAACTATTAAGAAAAATTCAAGCCGAACGTGAACGTAGATGGATAGGCATAGATGGATATAAAGGTATAATGTCTTTACCTGTCTAGAAAAGACACAAGAATCTAAACACTTTCTTCATGTCAGATTAACTTTAGAACTGCCCTGCATTAATGTGTTGTCTGCATCAAGTCTGTGTTACCATTTGTGATGTACCTGGTCAGGCTAAGTAAGCCCCTAATTTTAATAGAAGCCAGCCCTACTGATCTTTCTCTGGTGGTTACATCCTTGACTTAAGCTTAGCCTAAGAACTATGACTGATGGAATACATATTCTGGAGGCAATTCTCGGAGTTTCTCAGTGGAATGTGTTCTCTCCATAGAGTAAGAAAGAAAAGTGGCAAAAATGGAATTATTTTGAAAAAGTTATGGTTCCAGTTCTTTCTTCAAAAGCTCTTGTGAGGTTTTGGTACAACACTCCCCTGAGTGGCAGCAGCAAGGCACATCTCTTATGGCTTGCACTTGTGTAACCCTCTGCTGGTTGTTCCAGTGGAATCCTGTTCCATGGACGCCCTAAATATAGAACTTGCACAATGATTTAGTGTGACCCTGAGTGGCTGAAGAGAGTGCTGTCATCAGCTCTGGTGCATACAAGATCAGGGAGCAAGGGCCTTGTTTTGGAGCAGTAACGAGCTGCAGAGGTTACAACACCACTGAGCAAACAAAGACTACATTAATGCTGCTGGGAAAAGATTGACGTTTACTCCATGAATTCTGGGTGAGCTGTCCGGAGATCATTGGGTAGTGGTGAAGCCTGAGAACAGGCTGTTTCCCTCCTTCCCCTGTTTGATCCAGAAGCAGAGGTTCTGAGCAGAGGGCTTTGCACAACAGCCAGTGGGCAGAGCACATACTTAGACTATGAGAGATTAGCATCCAGTTCTTTCTCAGCCTGAGGTGATTCACCCCCCACCAGGGTGTTCCAAACCATGGGTGTTCTAGGGAAATCTGTCATTTGCACAGCTGTGCTCAGAATCCAGTGAGGAAATACCGGAGTTCATTGCAGTGGGGTCAGGATTAGTGGTAGTGTCATTAAAATATAGCCTACTACGAGGCTGAGTCAGTAAGAATTTAGTGGTTTTTGATGTGAGGGAGCACTGTTTACGCAGGGAGTCGTGGTATCCACGTCAGCGTCTCAGTGTGCTCATTGTCATGATGTCTGAGCTTTCTGGTAACCTCCCAAGATTAGGGCTGCTCTCAAGGTCCCCAAAGTGAAGCAAATGCAAAGCATACAGCAGCTCTCTGGGTGAGACAACAAATGTCCCTCTCTTCTCAAAAACAATAATATGAAATTCTAGATCCAAATTTTGATTCTCCTATATTGGAACAATTTCGGTAGAAGACAGTTTTGTCTTTACTATGTGGTTCGGAGCAACAGATTTGTTACTCAGGTGTGTTTACTGACTTCAAGATACCCCAGTAATCTCCCACATCAGACCAAGTTAAATTAGAAACAGGAAAGAGAGAAAATACCCTATAAAGATTAAGGGTGAAAGGACCTTGATACTTGAAGAGAGATGAACAGGGGGTATGTAGGGGGTTGTTGCAATCCCCATTGCAAGGGGTTTGATAGCATGAGGCAGAGAGCTGCTGTTTGCTGGATGGTGTTGGAACTGCTGTACTTGAAGCCATGTCCTAAATAGTTTGTGTGGAGCAGCCTCTCCCCTGAACGGGCAGCAGATACGTGCTCTCTTGATAAAGGGGGCTCTGGAACCTCTCCCCAGCCTTACAGCCTGGTTCTGAATGATCTCATTGTACAGCTCAGTGGCACAAGTGGGATCTGAAAGAATACCACTTACTGCAAGAGTAAAAAACCTTTGTCTTCCAAGGATTGGAGTCTCTTGGTTAGAGTGAGGGAAAGGGGAGAGAGCACTGTAATTCAGAATCCTAAATCATTCACTTGGCTGCTCTCCTTCTGAGTAGCTGCATCTCTGCTGCGTTTTCCCCATCTGTAATAACAGACATATGCCTATGCAGGAAACTGATATCTTCAGCTAAAAGTCTAGTATAAAATAGACGTTTTCTAAGAAAGCATCAGAAATCTTTCCAAAAAGAAATAGCTTTACTTTATGCTAAATTGCAGTGCCTCTACTGTCATTTGATACTGCTTCTGCACTACACCTAAGTTAGCTGAGTCAACAAGCTAAACACTGCACATCCTGGTATTAATTTCAGCAATCTTGACACCTCTGTATCATAGTGTTACACTTCTTAACTCAGCTGTCAGCATGCAGTGAACGTGGCAGTACTGTCAGCTCACAGAGAATAGGGCTTAGTATCACAAGGAGAGTGTTTGATACACTCTCTCAGGGAAATTTCATTTTCACGTGCTTTCTACATTTACAATAATAGTGGGCCGGGTTTGCCACTCTTATATGTTAATGTCTAGGGCTAATACTGTGTTAAGCAAACATGTGCTTGCTGATTCTTCTTCTCTAAAGAGTCTCTTTGTTTGATACAGAACCAAAAAATCATTCCTTCGGTTTCAGAGGAAACATGCATCTACTTATAACTCTTTCAACTGGGACACCTGTTAGTCTGACCGATGAGACAATAAAATCAGACCCAAATTGCTTTATTCAGTAAAGATAAGTAGATAAAATCACAGAAAATAAAGTCACAGTAGAGTAAATTCTTGCTCTGTTCACAGCTGTTTAATGGAATTGCCTCTCGTGAAAGCCACAGCTGCTCCAGGGGGCTCTGGAGCTGCAGCAAGGCTTGTTCTTAGCATCCAGGACTGCCTTCAAAAGTGACCTTAGTTGGAACATGCACCTAGAACTAGGCCAGGCTACTGAGCATTGACCAAACCACCCTGGAGCCCTTTGGCTGGAAGCTCAGCTGAGGGCTTTGGGTGCAAAGGGCTGTTTGCTGGTGACCGCTGTCTCTCTCAGGCTGTAGTGGATCTTGTGCAATTTTCTGTATTCTGCCCCTTAGGAGCACCAGTACATTTCCCTGCTACCAGTGAGCAGTGTCTTTACAGTTTGGTAGAGCTCTGCAAAGCAGGCTCTTTGCTTGGTGCATGAGTGCCATTGGCATCTTGTGTCTGCAGTAATGGACCCACATCTTCGCAGGTTCAGTCAGTTGTTAGACATGGATCCAACTCTCCAATTCGTGAGTGTGCTCAGGAGTTAAACAGGCTTTTTTTCCCCTGTACTCATTTGGCTTTTGCTTTGAAACTCCACCTTCAGCTTATGCCATGCACAAAAGGACTCCATTTTCCATTTCTAGATGAAAATAATAAACCCCCTTATCTTGCAGGGAAATTGGGAAAATAAGTCAGTTGGTCCATTGGAAATAGTCTGATATTGCACTGGCAAATACAGAAACAATGCTGCTTTAGAACTTGGACTAAATAGTATGCAAAAAGTAAGGCTCTAGACCAGTAATGAACAGTGACAGAAGGAGAAATTATTGAATCGTTGCTCATTTAGTGAATGTGATTCCTGCTGTGCATTGGATGAAATTGGCCCTGTGGGGAAAATAGAAAGACTAGGATAATTCTTACAAAAAGAGGAATGACTTACAGTTGCAGAGAGAAGCTTTTATTTCGCATTTCCTCACTCTTGAGTGATAAGTGTGGCCATCCAAAAACATTTCTGAAAATGGTGTGTGGGTATTTGATTTGGGTGATTTTCTGGTTTTTGAAAGAGAATTGAATATAAAGCAATTCTCTCCTGAGACATTGCCCTAATACCTGCTAGAGGTGCAAGGTGCTTAAAAGTGCTGAAATGCCTAAATCCACAGAGATCTCCCACACTCCATCTAAGGGAAGCTGCCCAGGTGGTGTTTATCACCGTCTGCATGGGTACATGTTGGGGGAGATATGAGCTTTGTCATGGGCAAATGGAGCTTTTAACCTGGTGGATGCAGGAGCCCATAAGGGAAGTCACTAGATCTGGGTGGACACTCACCAGAGTCCCCATCCTGGTTCTTTCTCACTTTTATGTTGGTGCAATCAAGGAATGAAGCTGAAAGACTTCACCATCCTTTGATGAATAAATTGGTTTGTGGAAAGCAGAGTGGATTATAACTTCCTAAATGCCAGTGGATTTTCATAGGTACAGCACAAAGCAGCCTTCTCTTAGATTTCAAACCTTATCCAAAATGTGTTTGCTGAAGTGGATTCATTTGGAATTTTTTTTTTTTTTTATGTTGAAGAAGCAATTGCTAGATTTTTTACAGGTTAAATTGTTTATTTCCCCTTATTTCATCCTTGGAAAATGCAGTGCTTTGGCTGAAATTCTCTAAAATGCCCACTGTGAAAACTTCAGCCCAAATAGTTATAATTGAGATAAATTGTAAACAATTGAATGCAGGATCTTCTAATGAGAGGTATCAAGGAATATTAATAATTGATATTATTTCCAGCCAAGCCTGTAATAATACATGATAGGATATTTAAGGTAAAGAGATGCAAGCACAAAGTGAGGCACATGTATGTACTCATCTTTTACATTTTAATGGAACTAATTAATGAGGCTGGCATGCTTTTGAAAATGCTTTAATTTATTCTTTGATTAAAAAGTAGAAGTCTCTCATTAGTGCAAAAATATCTTTTCTGAGTTACACTTCTGGAGTGTATAAAACAGATCAGTGCTGATATAAACTGGGAATTTCAAAATTATTGTTTACACTGCATACTATTTCTGCATCATTCATTGTGGATTTACATCATAATTAGTTTGCTCTGTTTTCCCTGCAGTGAGCTTGACTTGAAATGGGAAACTCCTTTGGATTTAACCATTGCACCTGATTGCTTTTTTACTTTCAGACATTGGCCATAAGACATGTATGTTATTTTATTTTTTATTTCTATGAGAAGGAGTTAAAAAAAAAAAACACTTCTTTATTTGATATACCAAATTACTTTTTTTCAGTTTTGCTCAGTTTTAGGTAAGGTGACCTTTGCCTTTGTGGAATGGTATTTTGATTATAAAACACTGCTTTGGCTAGCTCACAGGCTTTTTTGCATGTACCTTAATTATATTATTCCCCCAAAGACCTCATTTGGGGAAAAAGGATCTACTGCAGCAGTTTCTCTTTAATGCCAGGTTCTGTAATTAGCATCTTCCTTCTACTTACTCACGATTTTGATAAAACATTAATTGATATTAAATACTGTGAGTGTGTGTGTAGGGCTGGGGGTGTTCCCAGCTGAAGCTGCGTTCATGGCAGTACCAGGGGATGGCTCTGCAGGGGGAGTGGAGTTGCACCTTTGGATAAATGTGTGATTCTGATACTTCTCTGTCTTGCTTTAATGGATGAAACTCTCCCCAGGCTAGAGGGTTTATGAGGACTTTACAATGGTAAAATATCCTTGAGCTAAAGCTAGAATCCTGCTAGCTTCTGAGAATTTGATCTAGATAGTAAAAAATGTGAGTGTGTTACATTGGCACAGAGCAGCCCTGTAGCTCCTGTGCCAGCCCCCTGCCCTTCTGCAGGTTGTCCCTCCCCTGTGGCTGGAGCAGGAACGTCCCTGGTCCGGGCAGGGCTGTCCCAGCCCTCACCTTTCCTTCACACCTGACACCTGCAAAGCAGCAGGGCAGGGAGGTCGGGGTGCAGGCTGAGGGGTTCCTGCTCTCTGCCAGCTGCCCAGTTCTGTGTGTTGTCCTCTCCTTTATCCATTGGAGCCAGCAGGGAAGTGAGGAGGAGGATGGTGACCTCTCCAGAGCACCGAGCTTGGCCTCAGAGCAGCTGCGGCTGCTGAAACCCAGCAATGGATTGTTGCTTTCAGGCTGTCTTTTTTCAGCTTTCTGCTACAGAAAGTTCAGACTCTGAAGTAAATTTGCAGCCTTCCTCACCCTTACTTACCCCTGTTTTGTGGCTGGGAAGATGATTGCAAGAAAAGGGGAAGATTTTCCTTCTAGAAAGGCAGGATAAGATCCAGAGCATCTTGTAGGCTGAGTAGAACAGATGGGAAGCATACTGCTTTGCCCTCCTCAGCAGGTTAGAATCTGGTGGCTTGTGTATGAGATTTAATGTGGATATGAATAAATAATAGAGAGAAGGGAAAGAAATATTTGCTCAAAAGGGAGTTTACAGAATGATATGCTCTACTGATAAATCAGTCCAAAAATACCTCCTCGTCGAGACTCATTTTTCAGCTCCTTTGGCAGCAGCTAGTGTCCCAATTTGAAGGGCTCTCTGCGGATTTCAATCCCGCTATTCCTCCCTGTCCCAGCAATGTTACATATCCCAGTTTACTAATACAGGGCTCTTTCTCACATAAGGAAAATAAATTAGCAATTTAGAAAGGCTGACCAGAGACAACTCATCAAAGAGGAGTCCAGAGCTGTGTGAGTGGCAGCACTATCTTACAAATTCTATAAATATTGGTGTCACGCCATGCACATCTTCCTTGGATTTTGCATTTATTTCTCCCTATATTATACACCAACATGGGTAGCAAAATATGAAAAAGAGGAGACAGCCGAGATTAGGGGCTGGAAACATTTTCACAGCAGTATCTTGTCAGCTTTCCAGCACACTCTGACTTATCGAGATCCAAACACTCACAGCTGGTGCATATTTTAATGCCAAATGACTGGCATGGCTGAAATTGGAATTCACAGTCTCTCAATGCACCGTACTAGCGCATTTAGTCAGCACATTGCTTTTGTGTGACTCTTTTAAAGTTAAGTTACATTTCAATGAGGGTATTTTTATGGAGGCACTGTGAACTTGCACGGAAGAGTGTGCGGCTTGGTGTGCCAAGTGGTTCTATGTCTGATTAAAATTAGAAGTAAAACAACATGAAAAACCCTTCTAATTTACTGCCCTAAAATTGTCAATTAGAGCAGTGCCAAGCAGTCTGGCAAGAGCTCCAGTTCTTCCAAAAGGCAGAAGAGCAGTGCCAACTCTGAAGCAAGGGAAAGCGGAGGAAATATTTGTCAACTCTATCCAATAACTGGTCACGTAATAATTGGGCAGTAAATTCTCCAACCTGAGTTGTTTGGCTGATGGTTGGAACAATGCCTATTTGAGGGGTTGGGGAAGTTGGGGTTTGCTTAAAGGATTTTTGGGTTTTGTCTTTTTCTTCCTTTTATTTTTTGTGGTTTGGTTTTTTTTTCTTGTTTTGTTGTTTTGGGTTTTTTTTTAGTTTGGTTTTATTTTGAGGGTTTTTTCTAGTTTTTAAATCTTTTCATCAGTGCATTCTTTTTCATTGGAATTGTGATAGGTTGCTGTGTAACTCTGCGCTGAGACGGATGTTCTACACTGCCATGTTCCCTGAGCAGCTCAGTAAATAATATTGCATTGTCTATGAAATTTGAAATAACCATCAATTTCCCACATTGGCACTAGAGGAAAGGTTTTGGGACAAGCTGCTTTGGCTAGGTGATAGCTGCTGTATATCCATCCTCTGAAATTCAGTGTCCAGAAACATAAATTGTGGCCTCCCAGTACCTGAAGGGAGACTGCAAGAAAGATGGAAAGGAGCTATTTACAAAGCATGAAGCTACAGGACAAGGGGGAGCAGCTTCAAACTGAACAGAGAGTATGTTTAGATGGGATATTAAGAAAAAAGTATTTTTTGTGAGGGTGATGAGGCCCTGGCACAGGGTGCCCTGAGAAGCTGTGGCTGCCCCACCCCTGGAAGTGTTCAAGGCGAGGCTGGATGGAGCGCTGAGCAACCTGGGATAGTGGAAGGTGTCCACGGCAAGATTGGAACAAGGTGATTCTAAGGTCCCTTCCAAAGCAAACTTTTCTATAATTCCATGATTTCCCTTTTAGGAAGCGCATTTCAGGTCTGTAGTAAGACCTTGCCTTGACTTTGGGCCCCTGAACACGGACAAGAGTCCCACTGTGGGGTCATGGTCCATGGCCCAAGGGGTCCTGCAGCACAGCTCTGGAGATTGTCAGCTGTAGGGGCCTCCTTTGGGATCATCCTTCTAACAGTATTGCTGGAAAGGGTTGTTACATGCAATGGTGTGGTGTTTGGAGGGAGGCTTTCACAGATTTAGAAGGTCCCAGACACTGTGTAAATTATTCTAAAGTTATGGAGCAACTCAGATTTAGTTCATTAACATTCTTGTTAGACTATGAAATTAATTGAATCCAATTCAATTCAATGGAAGCAAGATCCCAATTTGAGAGATACTTTTGAACTCTCTATATCTACAAGAGTTTTTTTATGTGTTCCATACGTTTGCAAACAATTATCACATTTGTATAATTTGACAAAGAAGGTGGCAACAGATCATTACTTCCATTATGCCCCAGATTGTGTAGAACTTTGGTTTTTGAGCTGCTATATTTGCTTTTTCTTGTTTTAGTTTTTTAAATTTTGCTTCCAATCCTAGATTTCAGTTTCTCTTAATGACTACAATAGAGTCAGGCTTTAAGGATAAACAAAACAAAATACAGTGCATGTACCAATGTTAAAAATTGGTTAATGAACCATCCTACCAAAAAAAATTGGGGGTGGGGGAGATGGGTGGAACTACAATACAGAAGGTAAATTATGACTCTATCAAGAGCAGAGTTAAGTCTGGACAGTTATTGAAGAACATGTGGAAAAGAAAATAAGCAACAGGTGGCACAGGACACAAAGAGGAACAACAGAGGTATCTGGGCCAATGCTCTCACATGCTGTGCTGAACAGGGTGAATAATCCCTGGCATTAACTTGTTTCCCTTCCTGTGTAAATCTGTGCCAGGAAAGAAAAAGATGTTTGAAAGAGGGGCAGGGTGATATGGTAAAACTCTGAAGAGTAAGTGGAAAGTAGAGACAAAGGGAAAGGGCTTCAACTTGTCTCACAATAGGAATTGGGGTTTGTTTTGGTTTGTGAGTTTGGGTTTTTTTCTGGGAGGCTGGTCTGAGAAAATGAGAACCAGAGCAGCTGGCATTTGTGCCTGGTCTGTGTCAAGAGCTCTTGCCTCAGGAACTAGTGAGGATCAAAGCTGGGACCTCAGCACAGCCTGAAGTCCAACTACTTGTAAAGACAAACAAACCACAGTGTCCAGTTTTCTCTCCCTGAGGTTCAGTGCATGTGCACCTCACAGAGATCTTAAGAGGAGTTTCACTACCTCAAAGAAGCAAGATCAGAATGTGTATTTTACTGTTACTGTCAAACATGATCCATATGGCATAGGGAAATGGCAGTGCTGTAGTATGGGGTACGTAGCCTCTGTTGCAGGTTTAGATTGGTGCCTCCCAGTGTTATGGGACAATTTGTTAAGATATGAAATCATAAGAAGAAAACAATTAATTACTTTGCACCCAGTAGTTGTAGCAAAGTTATCACAAAGACATCTTTGGCACTCAAGGAAAGCTGAAGTAGCACACAGACCGAATTGCCCCTGTCCTCCACTTGCAGCCTGCATGCTTTGCCTCTTGCAAGTCCCATCCTGCAAGAGTGCAGAAAGAATTATTTATGCTCAAAAGGCCAAGCCCCTACTAAATAGTCTGGGACAGCTCCGTGTTTTGGTACCAAGTTCAGTGGGAGCAAGATTAAGGGCATGATGGGTCAAATAAAAGCTTTTGGCTTAAACATTTGCATTTTACTCCTTATTTCAGATTCATCTTGCCTTCTCAAGCCCCCCCATTCCTGCATCAATTCAAAGACAGAATATGTGCCAACTGCAGTTCTTTATATGTCTCTGGAATTGCAGACATTTAATGAGTTTTAACATAATTTATTACCAGTAGAGAGCAGTCTGAGATTAGAATTAATGTCAGACATTGCATGAAGAAAACACCATGGTTGAGCTATCCATACAACACGTTGCAGAATTAAACTTATTAACTTTTAAGCATACATCATGTGTATTTGTAAAAGTAGCTTGTTTTTCCCAATTCGGTCTTTAAAGAGCGAACATTTGAAAAATTTGTATATAGCATAAAGTGAAGGAAGAAATGGTAGTGTTCTTTAGAGTTTGAATTTTAAAGGTGTGACATTTCTGTCAGGAGGTAACGTTTCTGTCTTTGCCTTACCTTGTTTGAAAGCAGATGTGTTGTAAATAGTATTTGTGGTTCATGGTTTTCCTTAGTTTCTGAGCTTGAAACTTTCCTTGATGAACAGTGTGTAGAGCTTTATGTTGTTTCCTTCATTTCAATTTGCTTCCATTGTTTTTAATAGTTTTCAAGTTACAAACGTGAAGTCTGTTTTTCATCAGTAGCATCCTACAGAGTGTTTCATTCATACTGCTGAAAGATGTAAGAAATAAGATTCATTGCCAAAATCAATAAACTGAGTTATTGACTTTCAATCCTGTCCTGTTTAGAAGGCATTAATCTACATGCTAAATCATGTCATCATTGCATTTCTGTTCATCTTGCAGTTTTCATCATTTTTTGGACCATGCCTTGTAGTTACACTAGTGTTTTGGTTTTTGGGTTTTTGGGGAGGGGGGTGGTTTTTTGGGGTTTTTTTGTACTGTAAGNTGGGGGGGGGGGGGGTTTTTTGGGGTTTTTTTGTTCTGTAAGGGCCTGGGGTTTTTTTTTTGGGTTTTTGGTTTTTTTTTTTTTTTTTTGTACTGTAAGGGCCTGTTTTCAAATCCTGTCTTGTTTGTCTTGATTTATTGCTTCACCCTATAAGATAGTCAATGCTCTAATTTTACTGCGTTATCCAGCAAACATATGTGGCTGTTAAAGGTAGATCTCCAAAATCTCTAACTCCTGAGTGGAGTTTTTCTGGAGGCAGGAGCAGCAGTGTACCTGGCTATACCCAGAGAAAGATCTGCTTGTGATGCACAGTAAGCCTCAGTGCCTGGAACTGGATCTAAACAGATTTGGGTTTACTTTTCTTTGATTTTTTTCTTAGGTTCCCACTCTCTTAAGACTGGACTTCACTTTTTGTGCACTTTTCTTGTGGTTGCATGGATGGACTTCTTGTGCCAGGTGGGGGTGAGCTCTCCTGCTCTCTCCCATGAATCATGGGCATGGAAGTGCAGGGCTCTGCTTAACCCACCTGCTCCCTGCGCAGGGCAGAGCAAGCCCATGAAGCTCAAGTGCAGCTCAGTCTTTTCACATAAGCCTCATCCATGTTCAAAACAGAAATTAGTGCATGACTGAGAGGTTCATATGTGGATGGTCAGGTGGTTCAGCAGAAGAAAGCATGTAGGAGCAGAGCCGAACGCAGTGTCAACACCTGTCTCTGGAGAGATGAAAGAGTAGGTGTGTCCTGTGTACAGTCATTAGTGTAGGAACAAAGAAGCGTGACCCATCCCTCCAAATGTCTAATCCAAGTCAGGCTCCTTTCATCACAGCCTTTTAAGAACTCTCCAACAAAGTTCAGCTTGCTTTCAACTCCACCAGACATCAACAGGCCCATGTGGATCTACAGGAATCTTTCTAGGCATAAAAACTTACTGATAACACAACTTCATTTACATGGAATCATTTAGTCCTTAAAGCCATGGGAGGTGTGTATGGCCTGATGAAGAGCCCTGCACAGCTGTGTTTGCAAGACTTGGTGGGATAAAGGGACGTCAGCACGTTTTATTCACAGACTTGGTGATGTTGAAATGGCAAGGGAAATCAATCCCAAACAAGAGTTTGATTTGTGCTTTGGTTGTCTACAGAGCCCCAGTGCATGAGTTTGGGGAACAGCATTGATTAGAGATGTGTTGAACTGTATTATTCACTTACCTTTGCAGGCTTCTAGGAAGCCGACTTGGGAAGTGGCTTAATTTCAGGGGGGTGATGAAGAGAAGTTCTAAAGGAGCATAGTTATAATGAAAAGAGAACACAAAAGTTAAGGGAACTAACCTGGCTTTGGTTTCAGGTTGAATCAGAATTCAACTTTTATCCCCACCATCATTTTTTACTTTATTACCGTATACCAAGGATGTACAGTGCTTGGTTTTTTTGTCTGTGTTAAATTGATACAAACTTGAGGTGGCAAGACCTTTTTGTCTTACTGCCAAAAGTATTGCTGAGGCAGAGATACACTAAAAATTTTATATATTTTAACCGTGTCCATAATCTTGCACTATTGTGCTTATTAGCCTTTAGTCAGAAACTGGTTTCATCACACTTCAAATGTTTTTTTTTACAGAATGTGCTTGGTATGCCATTTTTAAAAAATCTGTAACAGAGGATTAAATAGATAATCACCAACCATTTGACTCCGGAATTCCTGTTTATATATATATATAT